>WNNJ02000691.1:0-17149 GCA_012934845.2 Pomphorhynchus laevis | reverse complement strand
AGTAATCATCCGCGATATTAAATTATTGAATTAATATTTAATAATCAATTATTATTTTTTAAATTAATTATAAATCATAAATATTCTGATAATAATAAAACACATACATCAGTCGAAGATCCGTATTCCTTTAGGTGTTAAACAGGCTGTATCAAAAACAATATTTTAATCCATATTCGTTTGGGTGTTAAACAGGCGGTATTAAAAACAATATTTTAATCAAATAGCAGTTCTCTTTTCTGTTTAATTCTGATAGAATTTCTTTTTTATAATGAAGTGAATAAATTAAAAGTGTTTTTTTAAATATTTAATATTGTTTTTTTATCCGCGAGATTTCTCGAGTCGAAGAGATAGGACAATATTAAATTTACAACGAAAGTAATCATCCGCGATATTAAATTATTGAATTAATATTTAATAATCAATTATTTTTTTTAAATTAATTATAAATCATAAATATTGTTGTAATAATAAAACACATACATCAGTCGAAGATCCGTATTCCTTTAGGTGTTAAACAGGCTGTATCAAAAACAATATTTTAATCCATATTCGATTGGGTGTTAATCAGGCGGTATTAAAAACAATATTTTAATCAAATTGCAGTCCTCTTTTCTGTTTAATTCTGATAGAATTTCTTTTTTATAATGAAGTGAATAAATTAAAAGTGTTTTTTTAAATATTTAATATTGTTTTTTTATCCGCGAGATTTCTCGGGTCGAAGAGATAAGACAATATTAAATTTACTACGAAAGTAATCATCCGCGATATTAAATTATTGAATTAATATTTAATAATCAATTATTATTTTTTAAATTAATTATAAATCATAATTAATCTTGTAATAATAAAACACATACATCCGTCGAAGATCCGTATTCCTTGAGGTGTTAAACAGGGTGTATCAAAAAACAATATTTTAATCCATATTCGATTGGGTGTTAATCAGGCGGCATTAAAAACAATATTTTAATCAGATAGCAGTCTTCTTTTCTGTTTAATTCTGATAGAATTTCTTTTTTATAATGAAGTGAATAAATTAAAAGTGTTTTTTTAAATATTTAATATTGTTTTTTTATCCGCGAGATTTCTCGGGTCGAAGAGATAAGACAATATTAAATTTACTACGAAAGTAATTATCCGCGATATTAAATTATTGAATTAATATTTAATAATCAATTATTATTTTTTAAATTAATTATAAATCATAATTAATCTTGTAATAATAAAACACATACATCCGTCGAAGATCCGTATTCCTTTAGGTGTTAAACAGGCTGTATCAAAAACAATATTTTACTCCATATTCGTTTGGGTGTTAAACAGGCGGTATTAAAAACAATATTTTAATCAAATAGCAGTTCTCTTTTCTGTTTAATTCTGATAGAATTTCTTTTTTATAATGAAGTGAATAAATTAAAAGTGTTTTTTTAAATATTTAATATTGTTTTTTTATCCGCGAGATTTCTCGGGTCGAAGAGATAAGACAATATTTAATTTACTACGAAAGTAATCATCCGCGATATTAAATTATTGAATTAATATTTAATAATCAATTATTTTTTTAAATTAATTGTAAATCATAATTAATCTTGTAATAATAAAACACATACATCCGTCGAAGATCCGTATTCCTTTAGGTGTTAAACAGGCTGTATCAAAAACAATATTTTAATCCATATTCGTTTGGGTGTTAAACAGGCGGTATTAAAAACAATATTTTAATCAAATAGCAGTCCTCTTTTCTGTTTAATTCTGATAGAATTTCTTTTTTTATAATGAAGTGAATAAATTAAAAGTGTTTTTTTAAATATTTAATATTTTTTTTATCCGCGAGATTTCTGGGGTCGAAGAGTTAAGACATTATTAAATTTACTACGAAAGTAATCATCCGCGATATTAAATTATTGAATTAATATTTAATAATCAATTATTTTTTTAAATTAATTATAAATCATAATTATTCTGGTAATAATAAAATACATACATCCGTCGAAGATCCGTATTCCTTTAGGTGTTAAACAGGCTGTATCAAAAGCAATATTTTAATCCATATTCGATTGGGTGTTAATCATGCGGTATTAAAAACAATATTTTAATCAAATTGCAGTCCTCTTTTCTGTTTAATTCTGATAGAATTTCTTTTTTATAATGAAGTGAATAAATTAAAAGTGTTTTTTTAAATATTTAATATTGTTTTTTTATCCGCGAGATTTCTCGGGTCGAAGAGATAAGACAATATTAAATTTACTACGAAAGTAATCATCCGCGATATTAAATTATTGTATTAATATTTAATAATCAATTATTATTTTTAAAATTAATTATAAATCATAATTAATCTTGTAATAATAAAACACATACATCCGTCGAAGATCCGTATTCCTTTAGGTGTTAAAACAGGCTGTATCAAAAACAATATTTTACTCCATATTCGTTTGGGTGTTAAACAGGCGGTATTAAAAACAATATTTTAATCAAATAGCAGTTCTCTTTTCTGTTTAATTCTGATAGAATTTCTTTTTTATAATGAAGTGAATAAATTAAAAGTGTTTTTTTTTAAATATTTAATATTGTTTTTTTTATCCGCGAGATTTCTCGGGTCGAAGAGATAAGACAATATTTAATTTACTACGAAAGTAATCATCCGCGATATTAAATTATTGAATTAATATTTAATAATCAATTATTTTTTAAAATTAATTGTAAATCATAATTAATCTTGTAATAATAAAACACATACATCCGTCGAAGATCCGTATTCCTTTAGGTGTTATACAGGCTGTATCAAAAACAATATTTTAATCCATATTCGATTGGGTGTTAATCAGGCGGCATTAAAAACAATATTTTAATCAGATAGCAGTCTTCTTTTCTGTTTAATTCTGATAGAATTTCTTTTTTTATAATGAAGTGAATAAATTAAAAGTGTTTTTTTAAATATTTAATATTGTTTTTTTATCCGCGAGATTTCTCGGGTCGAAGAGATAAGACAATATTAAATTTACTACGAAAGTAATCATCCGCGATATTAAATTATTGAATTAATATTTAATAATCAATTATTATTTTTTAAATTAATTATAAATCATAATTAATCTTGTAATAATAAAACACATACATCCGTCGAAGATCCGTATTCCTTTAGGTGTTAAACAGGCTGTATCAAAAACAATATTTTAATCCATATTCGATTGGGTGTTAATCAGGCGGCATTAAAAACAATATTTTAATCAAATAGCAGTCCTCTTTTCTGTTTAATTCTGATAGAATTTCTTTTTTATAATGAAGTGAATAAATTAAAAGTGTTTTTTTTTAAATATTTAATATTGTTTTTTTATCCGCGAGATTTCTCGGGTCGAAGAGATAAGACAATATTAAATTTACTACGAAAGTAATCATCCGCGATATTAAATTATTGAATTAATATTTAATAATCAATTATTATTTTTTAAATTAATTATAAATCATAATTAATCTTGTAATAATAAAACACATACATCCGTCGAAGATCCGTATTCCTTTAGGTGTTAAACAGGCTGTATCAAAAACAATATTTTAATCCATATTCGTTTGGGTGTTAAACAGGCGGTATTAAAAACAATATTTTAATCAAATAGCAGTTCTCTTTTCTGTTTAATTCTGATAGAATTTCTTTTTTATAATGAAGTGAATAAATTAAAAGTGTTTTTTTTTAAATATTTAATATTGTTTTTTTATCCGCGAGATTTCTCGGGTCGAAGAGATAAGACAATATTTAATTTACTACGAAAGTAATCATCCGCGATATTAAATTATTGAATTAATATTTAATAATCAATTATTTTTTAAAATTAATTGTAAATCATAATTAATCTTGTAATAATAAAACACATACATCCGTCGAAGATCCGTATTCCTTTAGGTGTTAAACAGGCTGTATCAAAAACAATATTTTAATCCATATTCGATTGGGTGTTAATCAGGCGGCATTAAAAACAATATTTTAATCAAATAGCAGTCCTCTTTTCTGTTTAATTCTGATAGAATTTCTTTTTTTATAATGAAGTGAATAAATTAAAAGTATTTTCTTAAATATTTAAATTTGTCCTTTTTTTTATCCGCGAGATTTCTCGGGTCGAAGAGATAAGACAATATTAAATTTACTACGAAAGTAATCATCCGCGATATTAAATTATTGAATTAATATTTAATAATCAATTATTATTTTTTAAATTAATTATAAATCATAATTAATCTTGTAATAATAAAACACATACATCCGTCGAAGATCCGTATTCCTTTAGGTGTTATACAGGCTGTATCAAAAACAATATTTTAATCCATATTCGATTGGGTGTTAATCAGGCGGCATTAAAAACAATATTTTAATCAAATAGCAGTCCTCTTTTCTGTTTAATTCTGATAGAATTTCTTTTTTTATAATGAAGTGAATAAATTAAAAGTATTTTCTTAAATATTTAAATTTGTCCTTTTTTTATCCGCGAGATTTCTCGGGTCGAAGAGATAAGACAATATTAAATTTACTACGAAAGTAATCATCCACGATATTAAATTAATTGAATTAATATTTAATAATCAATTATTTTTTTTTAAATTAATTATAAATCATAATTAATCTTGTAATAATAAAACACATACATCCGTCGAAGATCCGTATTCCTTGAGGTGTTAAACAGGGTGTATCAAAAACAATATTTTAATCCATATTCGTTTGGGTGTTAAACAGGCGGTATTAAAAACAATATTTTAATCAAATAGCAGTCCTCTTTTCTGTTTAATTCTGATAGAATTTCTTTTTTTTATAATGAAGTGAATAAATTAAAAGTAATTTTTTTTAAATATTTAATTTTGTTTTTTTTATCCGCGAGATTTCTCGGGTCGAAGAGTTAAGACAATATTAAATTTACTACGAAAGTAATCATCCGCGATATTAAATTATTGAATTAATATTTAATAATCAATTATTTTTTTAAATTAATTATAAATCATAAATATTCTGATAATAATAAAACACATACATCAGTCGAAGATCCGTATTCCTTTAGGTGTTAAACAGGCTGTATCAAAAACAATATTTTAATCCATATTCGTTTGGGTGTTAAACAGGCGGTATTAAAAACAATATTTTAATCAAATAGCAGTCCTCTTTTCTGTTTAATTCTGATAGAATTTCTTTTTTATAATGAAGTGAATAAATTAAAAGTGTTTTTTTAAATATTTAATATTGTTTTTTTATCCGCGAGATTTCTCGGGTCGAAGAGATAAGACAATATTAAATTTACTACGAAAGTAATCATCCGCGATATTAAATTATTGAATTAATATTTAATAATCAATTATTATTTTTTAAATTAATTATAAATCATAAATATTCTTGTAATAATAAAACACATACATCCGTCGAAGATCCGTATTCCTTTAGGTGTTAAACAGGCTGTATCAAAAACAATATTTTAATCCATATTCGATTGGGTGTTAAACAGGCGGTATTAAAAACAATATTTTAATCAAATTGCAGTCCTCTTTTCTGTTTAATTCTGATAGAATTTCTTTTTTTATAATGAAGTGAATAAATTAAAAGTGTTTTTTTAAATATTTAATATTTGTTTTTTTTATCCGCGAGATTTCTCGGGTCGAAGAGTTAAGACATTATTAAATTTACTACGAAAGTAATCATCCGCGATATTAAATTATTGAATTAATATTTAATAATCAATTATTTTTTTTAAATTAATTATAAATCATAATTAATCTTGTAATAATAAAACACATACATCCGTCGAAGATCCGTATTCCTTTAGGTGTTAAACAGGCTGTATCAAAAACAATATTTTAATCCATATTCGATTGGGTGTTAATCAGGCGGCATTAAAAACAATATTTTAATCAAATAGCAGTCCTCTTTTCTGTTTAATTCTGATAGAATTTCTTTTTTTATAATGAAGTGAATAAATTAAAAGTATTTTTTTAAATATTTAATATTTGTCCTTTTTTTATCCGCGAGATTTCTCGGGTCGAAGAGATAAGACAATATTAAATTTACTACGAAAGTAATCATCCGCGATATTAAATTATTGAATTAATATTTAATAATCAATTATTATTTTTTAAATTAATTATAAATCATAATTAATCTTGTAATAATAAAACACATACATCCGTCGAAGATCCGTATTCCTTTAGGTGTTAAACAGGCTGTATCAAAAACAATATTTTAATCCATATTCGTTTGGGTGTTAAACAGGCGGTATTAAAAACAATATTTTAATCAAATAGCAGTCCTCTTTTCTGTTTAATTCTGATAGAATTTCTTTTTTTATAATGAAGTGAATAAATTAAAAGTATTTTTTAAATATTTAATATTTGTCCTTTTTTTATCCGCGAGATTTCTCGGGTCGAAGAGTTAAGACATTATTAAATTTACTACGAAAGTAATCATCCGCGATATTAAATTATTGAATTAATATTTAATAATCAATTATTTTTTTAAATTAATTATAAATCATAATTAATCTTGTAATAATAAAACACATACATCCGTCGAAGATCCGTATTCCTTTAGGTGTTAAACAGGCTGTATCAAAAACAATATTTTAATCCATATTCGATTGGGTGTTAAACAGGCGGTATTAAAAACAATATTTTAATCAAATAGCAGTCCTCTTTTCTGTTTAATTCTGATAGAATTTCTTTTTTTATAATGAAGTGAATAAATTAAAAGTATTTTTTTAAATATTTAATTTTGTTTTTTTTATCCGCGAGATTTCTCGGGTCGAAGAGTTAAGACATTATTAAATTTACTACGAAAGTAATCATCCGCGATATTAAATTATTGAATTAATATTTAATAATCAATTATTTTTTTTAAATTAATTATAAATCATAATTAATCTTGTAATAATAAAACACATACATCCGTCGAAGATCCGTATTCCTTTAGGTGTTAAACAGGCTGTATCAAAAACAATATTTTAATCCATATTCGTTTGGGTGTTAAACAGGCGGTATTAAAAACAATATTTTAATCAAATAGCAGTCCTCTTTTCTGTTTAATTCTGATAGAATTTCTTTTTTATAATGAAGTGAATAAATTAAAAGTGTTTTTTTAAATATTTAATTTTGTTTTTTTTATCCGCGAGATTTCTCGGGTCGAAGAGATAAGACAATATTAAATTTACTACGAAAGTAATCATCCGCGATATTAAATTATTGAATTAATATTTAATAATCAATTATTATTTTTTAAATTAATTATAAATCATAATTAATCTTGTAATAATAAAACACATACATCCGTCGAAGATCCGTATTCCTTTAGGTGTTAAACAGGCTGTATCAAAAACAATATTTTAATCCATATTCGTTTGGGTGTTAAACAGGCGGTATTAAAAACAATATTTTAATCAAATAGCAGTCCTCTTTTCTGTTTAATTCTGATAGAATTTCTTTTTTATAATGAAGTGAATAAATTAAAAGTATTTTTTTAAATATTTAATTTTGTTTTTTTTATCCGCGAGATTTCTCGGGTCGAAGAGTTAAGACAATTATTAAATTTACTACGAAAGTAATCATCCGCGATATTAAATTATTGAATTAATATTTAATAATCAATTATTTTTTTTAAATTAATTATAAATCATAATTAATCTTGTAATAATAAAACACATACATCCGTCGAAGATCCGTATTCCTTTAGGTGTTAAACAGGCTGTATCAAAAACAATATTTTAATCCATATTCGTTTGGGTGTTAAACAGGCGGTATTAAAAACAATATTTTAATCAAATAGCAGTCCTCTTTTCTGTTTAATTCTGATAGAATTTCTTTTTTTATAATGAAGTGAATAAATTAAAAGTATTTTTTTAATATTTAATATTTGTCCTTTTTTTATCCGCGAGATTTCTCGGGTCGAAGAGATTAAGACAATATTAAATTTACTACGAAAGTAATCATCCGCGATATTAAATTATTGAATTAATATTTAATAATCAATTATTATTTTTTAAATTAATTATAAATCATAATTAATCTTGTAATAATAAAACACATACATCCGTCGAAGATCCGTATTCCTTTAGGTGTTAAACAGGCTGTATCAAAAACAATATTTTAATCCATATTCGATTGGGTGTTAATCAGGCGGTATTAAAAACAATATTTTAATCAAATTGCAGTCCTCTTTTCTGTTTAATTCTGATAGAATTTCTTTTTTTATAATGAAGTGAATAAATTAAAAGTATTTTTTTAAATATTTAATTTTGTCCTTTTTTTATCCGCGAGATTTCTCGGGTCGAAGAGTTAAGACATTATTAAATTTACTACGAAAGTAATCATCCGCGATATTAAATTATTGAATTAATATTTAATAATCAATTATTTTTTTTTAAATTAATTATAAATCATAATTAATCTTGTAATAATAAAACACATACATCCGTCGAAGATCCGTATTCCTTTAGGTGTTAAACAGGCTGTATCAAAAACAATATTTTAATCCATATTCGTTTGGGTGTTAAACAGGCGGTATTAAAAACAATATTTTAATCAAATAGCAGTCCTCTTTTCTGTTTAATTCTGATAGAATTTCTTTTTTTATAATGAAGTGAATAAATTAAAAGTATTTTTTTAAATATTTAAATTTGTCCTTTTTTTTATCCGCGAGATTTCTCGGGTCGAAGAGTTAAGACATTATTAAATTTACTACGAAAGTAATCATCCGCGATATTAAATTATTGAATTAATATTTAATAATCAATTATTATTTTTTAAATTAATTATAAATCATAATTAATCTTGTAATAATAAAACACATACATCCGTCGAAGATCCGTATTCCTTTAGGTGTTAAACAGGCTGTATCAAAAACAATATTTTAATCCATATTCGATTGGGTGTTAAACAGGCGGTATTAAAAACAATATTTTAATCAAATAGCAGTCCTCTTTTCTGTTTAATTCTGATAGAATTTCTTTTTTTATAATGAAGTGAATAAATTAAAAGTATTTTTTTAATATTTAATTTTGTCCTTTTTTTATCCGCGAGATTTCTCGGGTCGAAGAGTTAAGACATTATTAAATTTACTACGAAAGTAATCATCCGCGATATTAAATTATTGAATTAATATTTAATAATCAATTATTTTTTTTAAATTAATTATAAATCATAATTAATCTTGTAATAATAAAACACATACATCCGTCGAAGATCCGTATTCCTTTAGGTGTTAAACAGGCTGTATCAAAAACAATATTTTAATCCATATTCGATTGGGTGTTAATCAGGCGGCATTAAAAACAATATTTTAATCAAATAGCAGTCCTCTTTTCTGTTTAATTCTGATAGAATTTCTTTTTTTATAATGAAGTGAATAAATTAAAAGTATTTTTTTAAATATTTAATTTTGTTTTTTTTATCCGCGAGATTTCTCGGGTCGAAGAGATAAGACAATATTAAATTTACTACGAAAGTAATCATCCGCGATATTAAATTATTGAATTAATATTTAATAATCAATTATTATTTTTTAAATTAATTATAAATCATAATTAATCTTGTAATAATAAAACACATACATCCGTCGAAGATCCGTATTCCTTTAGGTGTTAAACAGGCTGTATCAAAAACAATATTTTAATCCATATTCGTTTGGGTGTTAAACAGGCGGTATTAAAAACAATATTTTAATCAAATAGCAGTCCTCTTTTCTGTTTAATTCTGATAGAATTTCTTTTTTTATAATGAAGTGAATAAATTAAAAGTATTTTTTTAAATATTTAATTTTGTTTTTTTTATCCGCGAGATTTCTCGGGTCGAAGAGTTAAGACAATATTAAATTTACTACGAAAGTAATCATCCGCGATATTAAATTATTGAATTAATATTTAATAATCAATTATTTTTTTAAATTAATTATAAATCATAATTAATCTTGTAATAATAAAACACATACATCCGTCGAAGATCCGTATTCCTTTAGGTGTTAAACAGGCTGTATCAAAAACAATATTTTAATCCATATTCGTTTGGGTGTTAAACAGGCGGTATTAAAAACAATATTTTAATCAAATAGCAGTCCTCTTTTCTGTTTAATTCTGATAGAATTTCTTTTTTTATAATGAAGTGAATAAATTAAAAGTATTTTTTTTTAAATATTTAATTTTGTTTTTTTTTTATCCGCGAGATTTCTCGGGTCGAAGAGTTAAGACAATATTAAATTTACTACGAAAGTAATCATCCGCGATATTAAATTATTGAATTAATATTTAATAATCAATTATTATTTTTTAAATTAATTATAAATCATAATTATTCTTGTAATAATAAAACACATACATCCGTCGAAGATCCGTATTCCTTTAGGTGTTAAACAGGCTGTATCAAAAACAATATTTTAATCCATATTCGATTGGGTGTTAAACAGGCGGTATTAAAAACAATATTTTAATCAAATTGCAGTCCTCTTTTCTGTTTAATTCTGATAGAATTTCTTTTTTTATAATGAAGTGAATAAATTAAAAGTATTTTTTTAAATATTTAATTTTGTCCTTTTTTTATCCGCGAGATTTCTCGGGTCGAAGAGTTAAGACATTATTAAATTTACTACGAAAGTAATCATCCGCGATATTAAATTATTGAATTAATATTTAATAATCAATTATTTTTTTTAAATTAATTATAAATCATAATTAATCTTGTAATAATAAAACACATACATCCGTCGAAGATCCGTATTCCTTTAGGTGTTAAACAGGCTGTATCAAAAACAATATTTTAATCCATATTCGTTTGGGTGTTAAACAGGCGGTATTAAAAACAATATTTTAATCAAATAGCAGTCCTCTTTTCTGTTTAATTCTGATAGAATTTCTTTTTTTATAATGAAGTGAATAAATTAAAAGTATTTTTTAATATTTAATTTTGTCCTTTTTTTATCCGCGAGATTTCTCGGGTCGAAGAGTTAAGACATTATTAAATTTACTACGAAAGTAATCATCCGCGATATTAAATTATTGAATTAATATTTAATAATCAATTATTTTTTTAAATTAATTATAAATCATAATTAATCTTGTAATAATAAAACACATACATCCGTCGAAGATCCGTATTCCTTTAGGTGTTAAACAGGCTGTATCAAAAACAATATTTTAATCCATATTCGTTTGGGTGTTAAACAGGCGGTATTAAAAACAATATTTTAATCAAATAGCAGTCCTCTTTTCTGTTTAATTCTGATAGAATTTCTTTTTTATAATGAAGTGAATAAATTAAAAGTATTTTTTTAAATATTTAATTTTGTCCTTTTTTTATCCGCGAGATTTCTCGGGTCGAAGAGTTAAGACATTATTAAATTTACTACGAAAGTAATCATCCGCGATATTAAATTATTGAATTAATATTTAATAATCAATTATTTTTTTAAATTAATTATAAATCATAATTAATCTTGTAATAATAAAACACATACATCCGTCGAAGATCCGTATTCCTTTAGGTGTTAAACAGGCTGTATCAAAAACAATATTTTAATCCATATTCGATTGGGTGTTAAACAGGCGGTATTAAAAACAATATTTTAATCAAATTGCAGTCCTCTTTTCTGTTTAATTCTGATAGAATTTCTTTTTTTATAATGAAGTGAATAAATTAAAAGTATTTTTTTAAATATTTAATTTTTTTTTTATCCGCGAGATTTCTCGGGTCGAAGAGTTAAGACATTATTAAATTTACTACGAAAGTAATCATCCGCGATATTAAATTATTGAATTAATATTTAATAATCAATTATTTTTTTAAATTAATTATAAATCATAATTAATCTTGTAATAATAAAACACATACATCCGTCGAAGATCCGTATTCCTTTAGGTGTTAAACAGGCTGTATCAAAAACAATATTTTAATCCATATTCGTTTGGGTGTTAAACAGGCGGTATTAAAAACAATATTTTAATCAAATTGCAGTCCTCTTTTCTGTTTAATTCTGATATAATTTCTTTTTTTTATAATGAAGTGAAAAAATTTAAAGTATATTTTAAATATTTAATTTTGTTTTTTTTAAGCCGCGAGATTTCTCGGGTCGAAGAGATAAGACAACATTAAATTTACTACGAAAGTAATCATCCGCGATATTAAATTATTGAATTAATATTTAATAATCAATTATTTTTTAAAATTAATTGTAAATCATAATTAATCTTGTAATAATAAAACACATACATCCGTCGAAGATCCGTATTCCTTTAGGTGTTAAACAGGCTGTATCAAAAACAATATTTTAATCCATATTCGTTTGGGTGTTAAACAGGCGGTATTAAAAACAATATTTTAATCAAATAGCAGTCCTCTTTTCTGTTTAATTCTGATAGAATTTCTTTTTTTATAATGAAGTGAATAAATTAAAAGTATTTTTTTAAATATTTAATTTTGTCCTTTTTTTTATCCGCGAGATTTCTCGGGTCGAAGAGTTAAGACATTATTAAATTTACTACGAAAGTAATCATCCGCGATATTAAATTATTGAATTAATATTTAATAATCAATTATTATTTTTTAAATTAATTATAAATCATAATTAATCTTGTAATAATAAAACACATACATCCGTCGAAGATCCGTATTCATTTAGGTGTTAAACAGGCTGTATCAAAAACAATATTTTAATCCATATTCGTTTGGGTGTTAAACAGGCGGTATTAAAAACAATATTTTAATCAAATAGCAGTCCTCTTTTCTGTTTAATTCTGATAGAATTTCTTTTTTTATAATGAAGTGAATAAATTAAAAGTATTTTCTTAAATATTTAAATTTGTCCTTTTTTTTATCCGCGAGATTTCTCGGGTCGAAGAGTTAAGACATTATTAAATTTACTACGAAAGTAATCATCCGCGATATTAAATTATTGAATTAATATTTAATAATCAATTATTTTTTTAAATTAATTATAAATCATAATTAATCTTGTAATAATAAAACACATACATCCGTCGAAGATCCGTATTCCTTTAGGTGTTAAACAGGCTGTATCAAAAACAATATTTTAATCCATATTCGATTGGGTGTTAAACAGGCGGTATTAAAAACAATATTTTAATCAAATAGCAGTCCTCTTTTCTGTTTAATTCTGATAGAATTTCTTTTTTTATAATGAAGTGAATAAATTAAAAGTATTTTTTTAAATATTTAATTTTGTTTTTTTTATCCGCGAGATTTCTCGGGTCGAAGAGTTAAGACATTATTAAATTTACTACGAAAGTAATCATCCGCGATATTAAATTATTGAATTAATATTTAATAATCAATTATTATTTTTTAAATTAATTATAAATCATAATTAATCTTGTAATAATAAAACACATACATCCGTCGAAGATCCGTATTCCTTTAGGTGTTAAACAGGCTGTATCAAAAACAATATTTTAATCCATATTCGTTTGGGTGTTAAACAGGCGGTATTAAAAACAATATTTTAATCAAATAGCAGTCCTCTTTTCTGTTTAATTCTGATAGAATTTCTTTTTTATAATGAAGTGAATAAATTAAAAGTATTTTTTTAAATATTTAATTTTGTCCTTTTTTTATCCGCGAGATTTCTCGGGTCGAAGAGATAAGACATTATTAAATTTACTACGAAAGTAATCATCCGCGATATTAAATTATTGAATTAATATTTAATAATCAATTATTTTTTTTAAATTAATTATAAATCATAATTAATCTTGTAATAATAAAACACATACATCCGTCGAAGATCCGTATTCCTTTAGGTGTTAAACAGGCTGTATCAAAAACAATATTTTAATCCATATTCGTTTGGGTGTTAAACAGGCGGTATTAAAAACAATATTTTAATCAAATAGCAGTCCTCTTTTCTGTTTAATTCTGATAGAATTTCTTTTTTTATAATGAAGTGAATAAATTAAAAGTGTTTTTTTTAAATATTTAATATTTGTTTTTTTTATCCGCGAGATTTCTCGGGTCGAAGAGATAAGACAATATTAAATTTACTACGAAAGTAATCATCCGCGATATTAAATTATTGAATTAATATTTAATAATCAATTATTATTTTTCAAATTAATTATAAATCATAATTAATCTTGTAATAATAAAACACATACATCCGTCGAAGATCCGTATTCCTTTAGGTGTTAAACAGGCTGTATCAAAAACAATATTTTAATCCATATTCGTTTGGGTGTTAAACAGGCGGTATTAAAAACAATATTTTAATCAAATTGCAGTCCTCTTTTCTGTTTAATTCTGATAGAATTTCTTTTTTATAATGAAGTGAATAAATTAAAAGTATTTTCTTAAATATTTAAATTTGTCCTTTTTTTATCCGCGAGATTTCTCGGGTCGAAGAGTTAAGACATTATTAAATTTACTACGAAAGTAATCATCCGCGATATTAAATTATTGAATTAATATTTAATAATCAATTATTTTTTTTAAATTAATTATAAATCATAATTAATCTTGTAATAATAAAACACATACATCCGTCGAAGATCCGTATTCCTTTAGGTGTTAAACAGGCTGTATCAAAAACAATATTTTAATCCATATTCGATTGGGTGTTAAACAGGCGGTATTAAAAACAATATTTTAATCAAATTGCAGTCCTCTTTTCTGTTTAATTCTGATAGAATTTCTTTTTTTATAATGAAGTGAATAAATTAAAAGTATTTTTTTAAATATTTAATTTTGTCCTTTTTTTATCCGCGAGATTTCTCGGGTCGAAGAGTTAAGACATTATTAAATTTACTACGAAAGTAATCATCCGCGATATTAAATTATTGAATTAATATTTAATAATCAATTATTTTTTTAAATTAATTATAAATCATAATTAATCTTGTAATAATAAAACACATACATCCGTCGAAGATCCGTATTCCTTTAGGTGTTAAACAGGCTGTATCAAAAACAATATTTTAATCCATATTCGATTGGGTGTTAAACAGGCGGTATTAAAAACAATATTTTAATCAAATTGCAGTCCTCTTTTCTGTTTAATTCTGATAGAATTTCTTTTTTATAATGAAGTGAATAAATTAAAAGTATTTTTTTAATATTTAATTTTGTCCTTTTTTTATCCGCGAGATTTCTCGGGTCGAAGAGTTAAGACATTATTAAATTTACTACGAAAGTAATCATCCGCGATATTAAATTATTGAATTAATATTTAATAATCAATTATTATTTTTTAAATTAATTATAAATCATAATTAATCTTGTAATAATAAAACACATACATCCGTCGAAGATCCGTATTCCTTTAGGTGTTAAACAGGCTGTATCAAAAACAATATTTTAATCCATATTCGATTGGGTGTTAAACAGGCGGTATTAAAAACAATATTTTAATCAAATAGCAGTCCTCTTTTCTGTTTAATTCTGATAGAATTTCTTTTTTTATAATGAAGTGAATAAATTAAAAGTATTTTTTTAAATATTTAATTTTGTCCTTTTTTTTATCCGCGAGATTTCTCGGGTCGAAGAGTTAAGACATTATTAAATTTACTACGAAAGTAATCATCCGCGATATTAAATTATTGAATTAATATTTAATAATCAATTATTATTTTTTAAATTAATTATAAATCATAATTAATCTTGTAATAATAAAACACATACATCCGTCGAAGATCCGTATTCCTTTAGGTGTTAAACAGGCTGTATCAAAAACAATATTTTAATCCATATTCGATTGGGTGTTAATCAGGCGGTATTAAAAACAATATTTTAATCAAATAGCAGTCCTCTTTTCTGTTTAATTCTGATAGAATTTCTTTTTTTATAATGAAGTGAATAAATTAAAAGTATTTTCTTAAATATTTAAATTTGTCCTTTTTTTTATCCGCGAGATTTCTCGGGTCGAAGAGTTAAGACATTATTAAATTTACTACGAAAGTAATCATCCGCGATATTAAATTATTGAATTAATATTTAATAATCAATTATTATTTTTTTAATTTAATTATAAATCATAATTAATCTTGTAATAATAAAACACATACATCCGTCGAAGATCCGTATTCCTTTAGGTGTTAAACAGGCTGTATCAAAAACAATATTTTAATCCATATTCGATTGGGTGTTAAACAGGCGGTATTAAAAACAATATTTTAATCAAATAGCAGTCCTCTTTTCTGTTTAATTCTGATAGAATTTCTTTTTTTATAATGAAGTGAATAAATTAAAAGTATTTTTTTAATATTTAATTTTGTCCTTTTTTTATCCGCGAGATTTCTCAGGTCGAAGAGTTAAGACATTATTAAATTTACTACGAAAGTAATCATCCGCGATATTAAATTATTGAATTAATATTTAATAATCAATTATTTTTTAAATTAATTATAAATCATAATTAATCTTGTAATAATAAAACACATACATCCGTCGAAGATCCGTATTCCTTTAGGTGTTAAACAGGCTGTATCAAAAACAATATTTTAATCCATATTCGATTGGGTGTTAATCAGGCGGTATTAAAAACAATATTTTAATCAAATAGCAGTCCTCTTTTCTGTTTAATTCTGATAGAATTTCTTTTTTTATAATGAAGTGAATAAATTAAAAGTATTTTTTAAATATTTAATTTTGTTTTTTTTATCCGCGAGATTTCTCGGGTCGAAGAGATAAGACAATATTAAATTTACTACGAAAGTAATCATCCGCGATATTAAATTATTGAATTAATATTTAATAATCAATTATTTTTTTAAATTAATTATAAATCATAATTAATCTTGTAATAATAAAACACATACATCCGTCGAAGATCCGTATTCCTTTAGGTGTTAAACAGGCTGTATCAAAAACAATATTTTAATCCATATTCGATTGGGTGTTAAACAGGCGGTATTAAAAACAATATTTTAATCAAATTGCAGTCCTCTTTTCTGTTTAATTCTGATATAATAAAGTGAATAAATTAAAAGTATTTTTTTAAATATTTTTTTGCCGCGAGATTTCTCGGGACGAAGAGATAAGACAATATTAAATTTACTACGAAAGTAATCATCCGCGATATTAAATTATTGAATTAATATTTAATAATCAATTATTTTTTTAAATTAATTATAAATCATAATTATTCTTGTAATAATAAAACACATACATCCGTCGAAGATCCGTATTC
>WNNJ02000690.1:0-196611 GCA_012934845.2 Pomphorhynchus laevis | reverse complement strand
ATTAATAATTAGAAATGAAAAAGAGTATTGTGTGTTATGCTCTGTATAATTACTAATTAATTAATAATCAATTAATAATTTATTAATAATTATTCTACCTTAAAAGATTACAGTTTCTTGTGCTCTGAGAAAACTAAAATTTTCAGGAGGTAAAATTATCTCGTCGATGTCATATGACTATGTTCATGATGCATGAACATGACTATGTTCATGACTATCTTCATGAGTTACACTTTAATTAGCCAGTCGTAAAAGCGCTACTATTTGAATTTTTAATAATATAATTTCATAGTTTCTCAATGTAAAAACTTGTTTATTAACAAATCTTTTTACAAACTGGAAAAATATAGATTTACTTCAAAAAAGAACGATGTTTCGAAGTGTAACTTCGTTAAGTACAATTCCTTCACAAAATTATGAATATATTCAAGGTTATTTGAATATACAAAAGAGGTTTCTGAAAATCAATTAACCTGATGGTTACGAGTCGACAAATAATCTCAAGATTATTTTGCACCGTTCCGGTAAATACGTGCACTCTGTCAAAGGTATCATCAAGGGTAGAATCGTTAGAACCTCTTAATATCCAATATCCGCCAATTTTTTCGTATTTATCGTTTGATGTCGGTATGGGTAAAGGTTGCTTAAGGATTGATTTTGCGTTTTCGACATTTTTGAAAAGATTATCTCGGATGATTTTAGTAATTAGATCTCTTGAATTAGCATTTACACATTGTGACACGAAACTTGCAGCAAAACCCTAGTTGCAAACAAAATTAAGATTTAATTCAATAAATGTAAAATAAGTTAAAAATGTTTACCTCATATATAGACCTGAGAAAGGATCTGGAACGTAATGCATTAGCATAAATAAACGATCGACAAAATGATCTCAGGCTAAAAAATTCAAGTTGTAAATTGGATTAAATGGGCAATTAATAGAGAAAATTTTATTAGATTATAAACCATATTAAACACACAAAGCAGAAGCATTAATTAAAAAGTTTGGGATTTTTTCTAATGATACAAATTTAAAAATTAAATCAAATTATAAATATAATATATTATATCTTATTTTATATATCAAAATTTATAATAACATATTAGAATATAATTAAATTTTATTATAATTTATATATTACATATGTATAGGCTGTTTTTGTGTTTGGAAAAATAATTTTACATTTTACATTTAATATATAATATTCACATAAATAAACTAATAAATTAACAAATAAATATAGTCTTAATTAACTAGTCCACATTATTTTTATCCATAACACATTAAAACAGTTAATTATTAAAACAGCTTCATTAAAAATAAAAATAAAATGAATGAATAATTCAATCTCTAGATCTTAAATAATTTATATTTATTTGAGCTAAGAAATTTTAAAATTCAATGTTTATGAATTGACTAATAAACCATATATTAAACATTAGAGATCGTCAGGAATAACTGCTATGCTATAAAGTTTCGGTCCCTATTTATCGGCACTGCATAGCAGCGTGTTTGTCAATGATATTTGATTATCTAGTGTATCTTATTGTTATCTTATTTTATATTATATTATTATATTTATTAGTGAGAATATATTATATTTAAATATAGCGACATAAAAAAATCATTAAGTTATGCAGACATTTTGTAAGATGCGAACAAATGCACCTTAGCATTAATTGAGGTCAATTAAATAATTAATAATATTAAATAACAATATTTTTAAAATACAAATCAGATCATTAATAATCTAATAATTAGATCATTAGCAATAAACATTAGGAATAAAAATTAAATAATTTTATACTTTTTATTTTATAATAAAATATAAACACCACATAAGTACATTTATTAATGTATGTAATAAAACTCATTAAAGTTCAAATCTTTATCATGCGCTTTATAACAAAATTAGAATTAGAAAATAATGACATCAGCGTACTTGCAAGTCATGGATGTGCCTTCGCAAATGTGCTTTAGATTAAAATATAGATCAACTGCTGGAGTGGCAAAGTGATTTGATTTTAGATATTGTTCAGCAATACATTTTAATTCATCTCGATCTTCTGGTTCGTCGATAAAAAATTCAGTAAATCTATTACGCAAACCAGGTGGTAGTTCCTTTTTATTTAAATCGGTAGAAGGGTTCATAGATGCAAACAGCCGGAAATTAGGTGAACAAGAAATTAAATCCTGATTTGCACCGTAAATCATATCTCTATTAAGAATAGTGGAAAGTGCAAATAGTGTCTCGGCGGAAGCCAAATTAATCTCGTCCAGTAAAAGCCAATAACCCTCCTTGTACGCCTTTATGATAGGCCCTTCGATAAATTCGAATGTAAGCCTTGCGTTCTCGATACAAGCAAGTAAGCGCTTTTGCTTTTCATAAATATTTATCCAACTTGAATTAGAGTCTTTTTTATTTAAAGCGTCCAAAATAGGTCGCTCAACAGCCTTTAACAATTTTAACCAATCCTGTTTTTTGAAATATTGCTGAAATTGATAACTATGCGTAAATTAAACTGATGAAAAACACGTTTAGCACCTTTAGAATGTGAATAAACTTTTCATTCTTCTCGCTGTCGTAACACTGTTGAAAAAGGATAGTGAAGTCAGACCAAAATGATCTAATAGTTGTATTGTAATCAGTAGGTTTATATCCACCAAGAAGATCGTTGATTTCAGTCTGCGTGCTAAGATTTACGACAAGAAGCTTAATGCCTATTTAAAATATAAAAATACATTTGTCCAAAATGGAATGAGAAACAAAATATTATAACCTGCCAACTCAGATAAATGTTGTAGAAGTGAAGTTTTACCGACACCCGTCTCGCCACATAATAAAACAGATTCTTGTTGTAAACAACTTATGTATATCGATACAATCAAATTCAGAATTCTCGGAGTTTGACAGAATAAAGATTTACTAAACGATAAAGAAAATTACTTTCATCGAAATATTTAAAACAAAATTAACTTATTTAAATTTTAAATATATAAATAAAGAATAATATATAAATTTTATATCATTTCATATTTATTTAGCTTGATCCAATAGATAAAGGTATATTTAACTGACAATTATTAAGGGTATAATTTATGATGGATCTTAAATTATTACTTAATTTATTTAATTCGACAAATAACTTAATTCGATACATTTACGTCAATAAATAATTCACTTCAATCCATTTACGACAAAGCGTTTTGTAATAACTAGTAGACCTCGTTTAGTTTATAAATCGATTCATTTTGTATTAGCTATAAATTAGTGCAATTATATATCTTAATGTGACATATCAAACATGACATGCAAGTTTTGCGGTCAATTTGGTATAGAGCTCGTAATTCACGTACAACTATTAAGTAGAATTAATCTAAAAATAATAATAAAATAATTGATAATTAAATAATATGAGAAATAAAAAATTAAATTAAAGACGGGCTACAAAAGCTGGTAATATCATCTTTGGAAATATGTATGTTTGGATAATAATTAATTTAACTTGATTACATCTGTGAGCTGAAATTCTACTGATTGTGGCACGACATTATCCTCACAGGTATTGTTCCTATTCTTGATACAGCAGGACGCTACTAATCAGTCTGGGTGGGTTTCATCAGCTGCTGACCCAGACCTACATTTCACGTTTCGACCCTTATTTTCTGCTTTCTCCGTACACTGGTGCTGATCGGATTCGAACTCAGGACGTCTGTATCGCGATTCAACGCTACATCCACTCAGCTGGCTGCTCCAGTGGTGTAGATATACATTTATGTATATTGCTTTTGGTAGGGGATCGTATTCTAACGATCTATTAGAAACCTACCTAGTTATGTGATCCGCTAGCCGGATCACATAACTACAGTTATGTGACTACAGTTATGTGATCCGCTAGCCAGCTGAGTGGATGTAGCGTTAAATCGCGATACAGACGTACTGAGTTCAAAGACGATCAGCACCAGTGTACGGAGTAAGCAGATAATAAGGGTCGAAACGTGAAATGTAGGTCTGGGTCAGCAGCTGATATGACCCACCCAGACTGATTAGTAGCGTCCTGCTGTATCAAGAATAGGAACAATACCTGTGAGGATAATGTCGTGCCACAATCAGAATAATAATTAATTATAATTAATAATTACTTTAATTTCATTTAAATATTTGAAATTTTAATTTTAAATTTTAAATATTTAAATATATAAATACTTTTAATTTTAAATATTTGAAATTTTATCAGAAATTTTAATAACTCATTTTAATTATTAATCATTTAATAATTTAAATAAAACATCGATAAATCACACTTGGCAAACTACAAATAGAAATTTTAATATCAAACAATACATGATTATTTGAATATGCAGACACTTACGCTCTACCATACAATTCAAATCGTCCACGGTCACATATTAATTCCTTATTTAAAAATTTAGCATTTCCATTTCCTCTAAGTATATCATTAACCTATATTAAGGCAATATTTAAATTAAAAAACCCAACTGAATAATCGCATACCTTCTCGCAAGAAATAGAAAAGCAGGCTCCAATCTGGCGAGATATTTCGAAACGACGGACACTACTAGGTATCCATGAAACCCAGCAGTCGAGACAATGCTTAAATGCCTTTACGGCAAAGTCGAAAGTGAATAGATTTTCTTCAATTTCGTGCTCAAGCTTAAGTCGATCACAAAGCTTTATTATATCCCTAGCAAAAAACGTAACTTTATTGAAAATAATGTATATGCAGTAGAAAAATTATCTCAGCCAATTGGAAGTAGATTTGATTTATTGCCAAGTGGATTGCAATCCATTTGTGAAAATTTTGTATTTTTTAAATGTTTGAATGTCAATAATTGAATGCAATACCATCAATAATTCGATGATATTTGAATCTATAATTTTTGCATTTGCTGCTCGTTAATTTATTAAAATATAAATATTCTAGTATTCTAGTATTAAAATAATGTAGAGATAATTTATTGTCATCTTTGTATTTCGACATTGGGCTAAACTAAATACAAACACCAGATATACATTGAAACAGAGGAAATACAGTCTTCTCCATGACTAACGGCTACGTTGTTAGCCTCATTCGGGGCTAACCAGATATGGTTAGCCCCGAATGGATCCGCTGTCCGTGCTCGAACCGGTAAAGTGCTGAGCGCGGGTTGAGAATACATATTGATGTTGATCGCGCAAGGGAGAAGCTTATCTTACTTCGGATACTTCTTTCCCGCTTGTTGGCCAATTTCGCGCTTATAATTAATAATAATGTAGACAGGATTTATTGGTATCTTTGTATCTCAACATTGTGTTTAACTAAATAAAAACACCGAATATACATTAAAACAGAGAAAATACAAAATGCCTTTGCCATTGCTAACGACTCTGTAGTTTGTCAATCTTCGTCAAGGATATTGACAAAGGATAAATATTGATACAAATATTGACAAAGGACAAAGTTAAGGATATTAATATCGTGAATCAAGGAATTACATGATTGGAGGCAATATATACAGATGCAAGTTAATGTGCAGTTATGAAGGGGGATCCGAATGAAGCAAAATTGATCATGGTACAAATGAAGAGAGACTCTCCGAGTAAGAAGTCGCTTTTGAGTCCGTGGTTTTTGCCTATTGATTTAAATAGACGCAAGGGTCGCAGGTATATATCTGGGTTAAGTAAAGAAGATTTTACTTCAAGGTTTTCGAGATGATGGAAAAATGTAGATGTTCGAGGAAGATGGAGGAGATTACAAAGAAATGCAGAACAAGGTAACAGTTTTAAAATCGCGGCTACATAAATAGAAAGAGATTCAGGAGAGACACTTATAACAAGCTTAACAAATTTCCATTTATTATTAAAATAATAATATAAATAATATAATATAATAAATTATATTAATAATAATATTTATTAATAATATTTAAATAATAATATATTAATAACGCCAAAAGAAACGCCAATAGGAACGCCAATAAGAACTCTAATATGAAAGTTAGGCTTGTAATTTTGTAATTTTGTGCGATTGATCGAGAATAATATTGGACTGAAGTTGTTTCATAGCGGTACGGGAGAGTGAGAAGTTCTCATTTTCTCACAGTGAGAAAACAGGATTGGTTAAATTTGTTAAAGGCGGTTGAGTGACCTATTATTATATATTAATAAAAAATTAATCATAATTATATTAATATATATAATAATTATATTATTAATAATATTTAAATTATATAAATATGTAATTATTGATTACTACACTATTATAAAGAATTTCCAAGTTTTCTTCGCAGCGTAAATGTTTATTTTTGTAACGCTAAAAATATTTATTTGCAAAATTAAATAAAATTATACTCCAAGTATATAATATATATGTAATATACCAATATATAATATATGATATATGTTATCATTATTTGAACAAATTTATTCGCATATTTTATGAAATATAAATGTTAATGTTAAATATAAATTTGAATCTAAATTTGAAACGCATTAAGAAAACAAAATATATTACAAAATATATTAAGAATAAAATATATATTAATAATAAAATATATTAAAAAATGTGGTAAATGACGTTAAAAATTAATATACAGATATACAGTAATATAAATTTGAAAATACTGGAATACCTAACGCCGATATTTCTATTTAGCAAACTGGAGGATTGTATATAATGCTTTAATAAAGCAAACACCTCCATAATTTGATCTGTTAATTGATGCAAAAATGGAAATCGACTTTTGACGATCTATTTAATTTCAAAAGTAAACTGGAATTAGTTAAAATGCAAAAATAAGAACTACCGTTTCTATTGAGTTTGTATTTAGAGCTGGCATCTGAACACAGCAAATGCTTCTAACGGTAGAAAGAATAAAATTCTTTTGACTTGAATTCTTCCCGAACGTAGTTCTAAAGATAAAAAAGATATGAAATTCTTGTAAAGCTTTTGTCGACCAACCTGTAAGTAAATACAATTCGAAATTGACTATGAAGTTTTACCTCCTCTTCTGTACAGCTTTGTACAAATGTTCGATTGTTCATTATTGAGCATAGAAATGAGAGAACATCAGGTGGACATAAATCAATATCTTCGATTATTAGCCAACAAGGTCTAATAACAGCCTAAGTGTCAATACATTCAATTATTAAATCGAAGAAATTACATCAACTCCAGCATACTATTATATTTGATATATAATTAATCAAATTTATAATTAAATGAAATCAATGCTCTAAATTTAATTAAAGAATTAATCAAATATTAATGTCAGATCAAATGAAAATAAAATAGATTAAGGTAAATTTGTTCATAAAAGTCAATCACTCAGCACGTACAATCTCAATTGACAAATTAAACGCAAACCAAAATCGGTCAAAAATTTCAAATTTATACATAAAATTCAATCAGACCGTATTATGTTTAAGTACCTTGCTAAAAGCTCCAGGTATCCACATAACCTTATTGTCCGCAGTGAAATGATATGTGCCTATGAATTCCTAAATAGATTTTTTAGACAAAGAAAAACTAAATATTATGTTTACTTTGAGATCAACGCCTTCAGACATTTGTATTCTCACTATTTTTCTTTTATGAAATGAAGCTAGGAAATCAATCATAACCGATTTTCCGCAACCGTCGGGGCCTTCTAGCAAAACATTGCACCCTTTTTCTAATAAGCTTTCTGTGAATTTAAGGGTGCATATGTTGGTTGCGTCAACAATAAAATCATTCTGTTAAACAAACAAAGCCGAATAAATTATATATTAACAGCAAAACTACCATTTTGCAATAATTAATTCGACTGTCGTCAGTTGACAATATTTGCGTGCTTTAAAAAACACATTATTTACAGAAAGGCTAAATTCGAATTTACCGTAGACAGCTGTATTTTAAAATGTAATTTGTATCATCTATAAAATGGATTCTTTGAAGTGTATCGATCGACTTTAGGTTGAGTGCGAGGCATAAGCACATTTGACAAGCCCTATACAATAAATAATTATAAACTTAAAAAATTTTAAAATTTAAAGTTGTTTTTGTCAGACTCTTTACACAAAGTCATACCTTAAGCTTTCAGCATTGTCTAACTGTTTCAGTAAGTCTAACAATTTGAAAATCACACTTTCAGGTAAGCGTTGACCTATTGTAAGTAATTTATACAACACCAATAGATTATTATTTAACTAAACAAAATTGTTAATTAACGAATATTCATAGAACTAATAGCTTGTTACCTCAGCTGGTACAAATTGCGAATGTAAAATATTCATTCTGCAACATGTTATAGCATTGTCTCCAGTTATAATTGAGTCGCTCAAGTACCTTAAATTTTAAAAGTTTCAAAATTTCAAAATTGTACAATTATAAAATGTGAATTAATTATAGAATTAAAATTATTATGAACAAAAACATAATATCCATTTAACTGAACAAATCAAGTCAGCTAAATGAGTCTACGTATTTCTAAGACAAATTATTTATAATATTTTCATAAAAATCTTTACTTAAATAGTCTTAAATAACTTTTTTAATAATACTTTGATGAATTATGAATTTTATAATTTATTGTTTAATAAATTGTACGATTTTACGTCAAATTTTATTTTTAATCCAGTTTAAAATATGTATCATTTTAAATTATTTTAATGATTTCTAAGAAAGACAATAACATAACCTATTAAATTTTGTTATTTAATGTATTATATTTTATATTAATTATTTATTTTAATAAGAATAATTTAATATAATTAGAATTTAATATGATTAGAAAAAGTCGGTATTTTGACGTATTTCCTCTGATTAAATTTAGTTAGATAGTATTTTATTCTAATACAAAGTATATTATTTATTATCCATCCATAAAAATTTGTCACTTAAGAGTTTAAATTCTTTATATTATTGTGTTGATTTATATATTTTACTATTTTCTGTTTGATGGTATTTTTAAAGTAACCTAGTTTAAAATATGTATCTATTAAATTATTTAAATGATTTTGAAGAAAGCCAATATCATTACATATTGTTGCAATTCTTAAAATTTCATTATTTAATGTATTATATTTTATATTATATGGTATGCATGAATGCTCATGCAAAAATATGTTTCTTGTATGTGCTATTTTTACGATATAAATTAAAAATAGTTTTAATGATATTTCATATCTTTATATAGTTATTATTTTTATATGAAGAAATCAAATCAGCTAACTTAGTCTACATATAAATCATAATAATAATTTAAATTTATAGTATTTAAATTTATATTTAAATATAAATATAGATATATTTTATTTATATTTAATTTTAATTTAATGTTCATATCTAGATATACACCTTCTTTATCATTAATATTGGTTTTGTTAAGAATAAGGCTTTCTGGATAAATGTGCTCACTAATTGAATAAAAATTATTAGAATTAAATACACATATATCATCAATGTATCGAAACATATATTTCATATATTTATATTGTTTAGATTTAGTTTTTACATAGTTATGAACAAATTCATATTCTATAAAGCTTAAAAACAAGTCAGCTAAAATTAGCCTACTATTACCACCCATTGGAACACCTTTTACTTGTCTAAATATAGATGTCCCTACTTTTAAATAATTTTGATTTATCAAAATATTTAAGGATTCTATTAATTCAATTTTATCCATATATTTATATTTATTTGATGGTTTAATTTTTGTAAGATAGGCGTTATAATTATTATAACATATATATGTATATCTTTTTCCGAATATAAGATTAATTAATTTTACTAACGCTTCTTTAATATCTACTAAATATTTCATTATTTAATGTATTATATTTTAAATTATATGGTATGCATAAATGATCATGCAAAAATATGTTTCTTGTAAATTTAAATATGTAATCTTTAAGATATAAATTAATAGTAGCTTTAGTCAATTATTATTTAATTTTCATATCTAGATATACATTTTCTTTATCATTAATATTGGTTTTATTAAGAATAAGGCTTTCTGGATAGATTTGTTCACAAATTGAATAAAAATTATTAGAATTGAATATACATATATCATTAATGTATCGAAACATATATTTCATATATTTACATAGTTTAGATTTAGTTTTTACACAGTTATGAACAAATTCATATTTTATAAAGCTTAAAAACAAGTCAGCTATTATTGGGCTACTATGTATTTCCTTGATTAAATTAGATTATTATCCATCCATAAAAATTTTCCGCAAATGATTTCAAATTTATATTCGATTTTTATTTGAAAAAATAAAATTTAAATAATTTTAAATTAACTATAATTTAAATAAAGTTAAAATAAAAAATTGAAATTTAAAATAAACGTCGTTCTTATGAATTGGCTAATAAATAACAGACGTTGTATCAGAATAAGGATTAGAGGTCATCAGGAGAAACTGCTTTGTTATCAGGTTTCAGCCCGTATTCATCAACCAAACATAACAGCGGGCTAAACACGTGCTAAGGACGTATTTCCTCTGATGAAATTTGATTATCAAGTGTCTTATTCTAATACAAAGTATATTATTTATTATCCATAAACATTTTCTGGTTAAGAATTTAAATTTATTTTTAATATTATTGTGTTGATTTATATATTTTACTATTTTTTGCTTGATGTTATTTTTATATTAAATGCATCTCTTTAATTATTTAAATGATTTTGAAGAAAGCCAATATAATACAAATTGTTGCAATTCTAAAAATTTCATTATTTAATGTTTTATATTTTATATTATATGGTATGCATGGATGCTAATGCAAAAATATGTTTCTTATAAATTTTAAAATGTCATGTTTACGATATAAATTAAAAATAGTTTGTATTGATTATTTGTCTCGTGTTTTAACGTTTTTCTAATATTTAATATCAAATCAGCTAAATGAGTCAACGTATTTAATATAGCTATAAAATAGACAAAGCATAATAATGCAAAATGAAAATTATATAATTAAATAATAAAACAAATAATTGTTAAAAGAATTTTTATAAGTTCAATTCGTGCAAATAAATTATTATTTTTTGTTCATACGAAACATCGCACATTTTTTTCTTATTTTTCGTTTTTTTTATTGAAATTTAAAATAAAAGTCATTTTTATGAATTGACTAATAAATAACAGACGTTGTATCAGAATAAGGATTAGAGGTCATCAGAAGGAACTCCTATGTTATCAGGTTTCGGCCTATATTCCTCAACCCAACATAGCAGCAGCGCCAAACACGTGCTAATGACGTATTTCCTCTGATTAAATTTGATTATCAAGTATCTTATGCTAATAAAAAGTATATTATTTATTATACATAAACATTTTATGCGTAAGAATTTAAATTTATTTTTAATATATATTTCAACTTAATTTGTTCATTTAAATTGTATTTTCAACAATGTTTGACAATGTTTAACTCTAATAAAAATTGTTAGAGTTAAATACACATATATCATCAATGCAAATCGAAACATATGCTTCATATGTTCATATAATTATGATTGATTATTTAAACAGTTATGAATAAAATCATATTCTATAAAGCTTAAAAACAAGTCAGCTATAATTGGGCTACTATTACCTTTCAATGGAACACCTTTTATTTGTCCAAATATAGATGTCCCTACCTTTTAATAATTTTGATTTATTAAAATATTTAAGGATTTTAATAATTCAATTTTGTCCATATATTTATACTTACTTGATGGTTTAATTTTTGTTATATCTTTTTATATTTTCGTTAAAGTGTTTATTAATGTTTATTAAGAAATGATTAAGAAACGGATTTTATATTAAATAGATTTTAACACGAATGATTAGAGCAGTTTAAAAATGTACGACACGATTTTAAAAACTCTTTACAAAAGGTGACATTTGTACTCTACACATATTTTATATTTATTGAAATATAAAATACTGATAGTTTAATAAAATTATTAGTTCATTTAATGTTTTGTAATTTCCTGTAGATATTTATATTCCCATAAGGAAACAAGCTTCATTATATAATGATAAACTTATAGATAAAATTTTGATTGGTAATTAAAAAACCTTATGAAGACATAAAATACAAAAATGAATCGATCACAATATGAACACTTTTTTCTATATTCTTCTTTATAACTTTTAGCTACTAATTTTTTAATGATTTAACAGTCATAATTAACTAATAAGCCAACGTAATAATGAAATTTGATTAGAATTGCGCTGTAAACAACAGCAAACGAAAAAAATATTATTTTACTTACAATTTCGAAATTTTGATATTTTGTGAAAACACTTTATTTTCAAAAATTAATTTAAGATAGTTTGTGAAATAATAGAGTTATAGTGCTCATTAATAAACTGTAACAATTTTCATTTCTTTCAGAAATGAAACGAAAACATTTTCGTGCAAAAATTAAATTTTATTGCAGAATTGAACAGTAAAAAACCGAAAATTATTTATTAATTAATCAACTTTATATAACCTGTAAAATATTATCAATATTTCACAGTAACAAAAATTAATATTAGTATTAATATAATATTTAATAATATATTAATTGTATTATTAATTTTAATGCAAAAAGGAAGAAATAAATAAATTTAAATCCCATAACATTAATAAAAAGAACGAGCTATAATCGATTTGTTTGAAAAAATATAAAGGAAGAAATATAAAATGTTAGAAATACAATATATTTTTCGTAATTTTAAAATGTACAAGGGTTAGAAAGAACTAATGTGTAGATTCTCAAAAGATCCATTTAATTCGACACTGTAAATGCCATGACTTGATACGTTATTATCTATAAATAATCGTGATTAAAAATAAAATCCAGCTACTTGCAAAACTTATTTTAATTTATTTATTTTAAAATAAATATATATCAAAATCTATTTATTATAATTACAATATCGAAATTTCGATATTTAGTAAAAATCAACCTTAATTCGCTCTTAACTTTAAATTTCTATTATTAAATATGTAGCTGATTTTCAAATCAGGTAGATATACAGTTACTTGAATTTTTTTATTATATTTATAGTTTTAGGAATTAGTTGTCTTTAATTACATTGATGGCAAACTATTTCATCAGCAAATGAGCAAAAGGCTTCAATTCTTTAAACGTGTATTTTAGGATATGAAAATAATACGAAATATAACTATAATATTTAAATAATATTATAATTATAAATATAATAATAAATATATTTATAATGCATAAATATATAATAAATATATTTATAATAATAAATATTCTAAAGAAATACATGGTTCACTATAAATAACAATTTAATAATTTATTATTAAATGCAGAATATTCTGTTTATTGAATTCTGCAGATAAAATTTTACAAAATTGCATACGTCTCTAATCAGCGTTTAATTTTATTTTCTTTCTATATTTGAATTTTAGCTCAAATTTGTCATAAAATCTGATTATCAAAAAATCTATTATTACGATTAATAATATCATATTATTAATTTATTATTAGAAATCTATTATATTATTAGGTAATATTAGATAATATAATAGGTAATCTATTATATTATCATGAGGTAATATTTATATTACCTCAAATATTAGCATGAGGTAATATTTTTATAGCTGAGGCTATAAAAATTGTATAGTCAACCAAATTATGAGTTTAAGTTAATAAGCGATTAAAAAATAAGCGACTAAACTGCAATTAATTAGTATTATTTAATAAATTAATCAATAATTAGCTGTCTACTAACCAATAGCCGAAAATAATCGAAAATGTGATATTACCTCATGATATTTGATTGCTTGCATATACATTGATTGAGGGCGAAAATTATTAATTTAGAATTTGGATATGAATTAATCTCAGACGCTAGCACTTTTTCTGGCAGTAATGACAAAGCATCATTTAATCGATCTTGATTTGTAATACCAATCCGCAAATTACTAATTAAAGCATGGAGCAGTAATCGTTTTGACTTCTTGGACTGCAAAAATAAAACATTCTACAAATAATGTCATTTATAAAAATTATGTAAACCGTTTTCTGTCGTAGTAAATTCAGCTGTTTCCGACGCATTTTTGATGGAACGAATTGTATAATATGGTCTAGCATAGAAGAATCCATCTGCAACTATATATTAATGCATAAATTCTTAATAAAGAGAAAGTGAAATCATGAATAGAAAAAGGAGAGATTTAAATTCTTCTTAGTAAATAAAAGATATAAAATATAGATCAATAATCTAGGTTGAATATTCAACTATCACCAGGATAAACCCAACTAGACATTAACGGGGCATTAAACAACCGAACATTAGTTGGGCAAATGTCGCTGCCTTAACTCAACTGGACATAAGATTACGACAGCGACCGCATAACTAGAGACGTCATCTCCTTTAATTACACATTAATGAATTCAGCACCTGAAGTCTCGATTATTCATCTACAGTGAGTTAACAGTCGAAGCAACGCATGACTACCACCCATAAATTACTAGAAGACAACTAGAGAAAGATATCTTACTAAAGATAAAATATCACTTTAATACTAAAAGGGTGACCTTCTTTCAAGTGGAAATCAACTTCTTTCCAAGTGTAAGTTTGACCCAACATAAATACTTTCTCACAAATCAAGCTACCATGATTCGTTAAACAATGTAAAAATGTTGTATTTACTGTTTTGCTCCAAACAACCTTTGGATCTGTCATGCATCACTGAATCTTAACATCTTGATAGTAGCGAAATCTCGGTTTGACGGCTACGTTCTTTCGATTATTCTGCCATCGTTAAGTTCCATACTCATTCATCTGATAGTGTTTCATGTATTAATCATCGCAGCCTTATCGCCCTCGAAAACTTTTAAACTTCTTTTCAATTTTTCGATAGTCTGATTCTCAATTAGTACGTATCTTACGTCATGTCTATACTTATCCGTCTACTGACTTTCTTTGCTGACAATCTGATCTACTTTCACATATCTCGCTTCCGGATGATGGCATTTTAAAGTTCAACTGTGTCAGTGGATTAACGTTCATGGCATTCCAGATGTGTACAATATTATGTATCCGCTATTTACTTATTTTTTCTTTTCTTTTTTTCATATTTTTCCTGTGATCAGTTGAAACAGCCATTTGGCTATAACTTGTAATACTAATAATGAAGAGTGGTCCCGCTTCATTATCGGGTGCCCCAACGTCTTTCGACAACGCGATCTTGTGGCTTTGACGTGTGCTTACAGAGAAGTCAATAGAGAGTGCATGCTCGAGGTTTGAACCCCGTACATAGAGTTTGCAATGCACACGCCTCCACCATTCGGCCACGCGGGGCTGTAATACTAATAATAAAATAATAAAACATCTCCTGTTGATCTTCTACCTGCTTATATACTAAAATATTTTGCCATTCTACCTGCTCGATACATAACCTCAATGTTTAACTTTTCCATTCGTAGTGGCTTTTTCCTGCTTGAAAATTCGCGATAGTTCGACAGATACATAACAAATATTCCCATGATGATTTCTTCACATCGTCCTATCTCTAACATTCCAACTGTCTCTAAACTTATTGAACGTATTATGTTGAACCAAATTAACATATCTCTCTTCGCACAAACTATATCCTCCTTTTGAATCTGTTTTACGATCTCACCATTCTATTGAATTGGCCTGCAACAAATTTTTATCGGACTTACTTATTACTCATGATAAGAAACTCAGCAGTGTCGTAATTTTCCTGGACCTTCCTTCTGCGTTTGACATTGTTGGCCATTCCTACACTTCAATCGCCTTCGTCGCAACTATGGATTTTCTTCTGCTACTGTATCCTGGTTCTCATCTCATCTCTCTCAATTTTTTTTTCGTGTCTGTCCCAATGCATATTTCTCTACCCCTTCCTCTCTACTGTAGATACATCAAGGTTCTCTTCTCGGATCATTTTTTATCTATTCTCTTTGGCGCTCTCTCCAGCATTACATGTGACCAGAACTTCTACATCATGCTATATGTTGATGAAATTATCCCTTACTCTCATTCTATTGATCATCTTATCGATGATCTTTCCACCTCTAAACTAATTGTCTTCTATCTACCTCCAAGCGTTTACCCCACTTCGTTTGTATCTTAACCATTAGAAGTCTAATATCTAATGAGTAATCCCTTCTTTCCTCTCTGCATTCCCTTCATTGGTATTTTATAACTTGACCATTCTTTCTATTGTTGATCATCTTACTTTATTGAGAGTTCACTTAGACAAGTGCCTTTCGATCACTTCGTTAACGAAAAAACCGGAACATACAATCTCATACTTCACGACCTTCACCTTAAAAAAGTTTGAGATCTAAAGTAAATACATTCCAGATTATTTCTGTCAGTTCCAGATTATTCCTGTCAGTTCCACTTTGTAAACGACAAAACCCGAACTTGCAATCTCATACTTCACGACCTTCACCTTAAAAAAGTTTGAGATCTAAAGTAAATACATTTCAGATTATTCCTGTCAGTTCCAGATTATTCCTGTCAGTTCCAGATTATTCCTGTCAGTTCCTGATTATTCCTGTCAGTTCCAGATTATTCCTGTCAGTTCCAGATTATTCCTATCAGTTCCAGATTATTCCTGTCAGTTCCAGATTATTCCTGTCAGTTCCGCTCCCTACGCTAGCGGATTGAGCTCAATCTATCGATAAAAGGTCATGCCTAAAAAAAGCGCGATCTCAGATCCCTGTTCCTGATCAAGAATCTTCCACATCGGAATGCAATGATGGTTATACCAGCTTTGAAGTTGGATGCGATTCCAAAGATTGCGATGTATGGACACTTGTTCGTATTAAAATATCCGACCACTCGGTGTATAAACGTAAACATTTCACTTGCGGTTTTTGCACATCAGTACGACTACTACAGTTATCCTGCTCCTCTACTCCTGTATCACACATGACCACTCAGACCAACGCTGTTTTAGATGTTTCCCTCGCATCAACACCTGACTTCGCATCTTATAATCCCATTATTGAACATAATCTCTCACACACTCCTCGTTCAACTACGTACAAAACTTCCATTAATCTTTCTAATTCTAACAATGCTAACGGTAAAGCTTTTCATCTCGTACCTACTCTTTCCTATTCATCGCCCAATCTAAATAAATCTCAAACTTCTTTATTCTCCTCACGTACTTCTTACTCGACCTCCCCCGTATCACTTCTCAATAATTTACATCCTTCCATCAAAATCATTTCCAACAACATTTCCGATCAAGTGATTCAACACTCCATTCCTGTCACTCATGCCCCAACCTATCTTAATTCTCCTTAATCTACCTCCCACGTAACACTTCCAAATAATTTACATCCTTCATTTAAAATCATCTCCAGTCACATCTCTGATCAATCGATTCAACACCCCGCTCCTGTCACACTTGCTCCAACCAATATTAATTCTCTATCAAGCACCCCTGTCATTTCCACTTCTATCTGCTCATCTGCCTCGACTCCTACCAGCTCTGTCCGTCCACCACTTCCACGAAATCGTTTTCCTTCGCGCGATCGCTGTATAATCATATCAAACTTAAAGCTTTCCGAATCTGCTTCTCCGTAATCTGGCCTCGATGATGTATCTGCTTTCAGGTCTATCCTAGCAACCATTCTTCCTGATGATAACGCATCCCTCTTCAATAATATCGATCCTGTATCCTTTATTCGTTTAAACAAATCCACTAAATCCAATCATCTCAGGCCTCCACTCTTAAAAATCGTTTTCCCACATAGTTCACAAGCCTCTTCTGTACTCTCCCAACGCTTTATACTTCTTACCACTTCATCTACTTGCCGTATCTTTCCTGACCGCTCCCCTTCTGATATTGCCCAGCTCAATTTAGCTCGCATTGAGAAACATCGACGTGAAACAAACGGCGAGTCATCCTTATCTATACGTAAAATCAACGGAAATTTTCACGTCGTACACACAAGGCCAAAAATTCGATGGCGTCCTATCTCTCCCCCCTTGTCTTCTTCGCTTGTCAATCTCACTCCTAAGCATACTTTTTGTCTTAGTCTATTCAACACTCGCTCCATTCTTCATAAAGCTGATATGCTTCTCAATATCTTCGATCAATTATCTATCGATATTCTCTGCATTACCGAATCCTGGCACTCTGACTCCGACGATCTTGCTATTCGTCGTCTATGTCGCTCTGGTTGTTCTCTAGTTGAATCAGCTCGTCCAATTGCCTCTCATACATCTACTGCGTCTAACCATGGCGGTATTGTTGCCATTGCTCGTCACCCAATGTCTTTACGTAAAATCAACGTTAACACCCGTTACACTTCGTTCGAATTACTCATATGCAGATTATCAACGCCTTTCACTCTGGAACTTGTGATTGTATACCGTCCAGGTTCAGTTGCCCCATCACGTATCTTCTTTAACGACCTTGCAGATCTAATGTCTCACTGTTCATTGTCTTATACTCCTTCTTTTGCTCTCGGTGACGTTAACATTCGTCTTGATCGCCCGGCTGACTCTGACTCTATCACTTTGTCTAATATTTTTTCTGATTTTAACTATAAATTACTTTCAACAAGCCTAACTCATATTCTCGGCGGTGCTCTCGACATCATTGCTGTTCCTAACTGCTTCAATGACTATACCTCCTTGTCAATTACTGATCCTGGTTTGTCCGATCATTTCCTTGTCACTCTTACTATTACTCGTCCCCATCCTCCTTCTCCGCCTTTACCTTTATCTACACCAAGTCGACCCTGGAAGCTTCTCGATATCCCTGTTCTCTGCACAGCCTTACTCAATTCTTCACTCTTTTCACTTCCTCTTAACTATCTCTCTCCCGATGATCTCTGCATTCTGTTTGATTCTGAACTTACGTCGATCCTCAATAACCTTCTGCCTAGTCGACTTCGACGTTCCCAGCGCTTGCGCCATGCTCCCTGGTTCGATTCTGAATGTAGTCATTCTAAGCGTCGACTCCGTCACTCTTTTCGTATATATAAACGCTTTCTTAAACGGTCTCCCAACTCACTCACTCTAAATCTTCGTGATTCCTACTTTTCTCAACGCCGCTCATATCTCATTCTTATACGTACTAAACGTACTCTCTTTTGGCGAAATCAACTCGAGTCATCTTCCAACTCTAAATCTCATTGGAAAATCATAAACTAAATTCTTTCACGATTATCTACCCCTTGTAATATAAATTCTGATAATTTTCTTCTTATCTACAAACTAAGCTTTCTAATTTACTTTCCCTACTACCCATAGCCCCCTTGTACCCAATCTTCTCTTTAAAAACTTCCCTCCTAGAACTATTCCACCTTCTTCCAGTTTCGTCTGATGAAGTTTCTTCGGTTCTGCTGTCATTACCTAATAAAACCTCTCCTTCTGACCCAATTCCCACTCACTTGGTTAAAAATATCTGCTCCTCTATCTTACCCTTCCTAACCACATTGTTCAACTCGTCAATCTGTAGCCGTACATTTCCTTCCATCTGGAAATGCGCCACTGTTCGTCCTCTCATCAAAAAGCAATATCTCGACTCTTCACTAACATCTTCGTACCGTCCTATTTCACTTCTTCCAACTCTTTCTAAACTCCTTAAGCGTCTCGTTCTTAAGCAAGTTAATACATATCTATTTTCCTCTAACTTATCTCCTCCCTTCCGAGCCGCTTTTCGTTCTAATTATTCTACCGAAATTGCATGTCTTAAAGTTTATAACGACTTACTCATATCGCGCGATCATAAATTATGTAGTGTCATAGTTTCTCTTGATCTATCGTCTGCTTTTGACATCGTCGATCACTCGATTCTTCTCCATCGCCTTCGTCATGATTATGGCTTCTCTTTACCCACTGTATCATGGTTTTCTTCATATCTATCAAACCGTACATTTCGCGTCTATTCTAACTCTTCTCTCTCCCATCCTTCGTCCATTCCGTCTGGTGTTCCACAAGGCTCCGTATTAGGCCCTATGCTTTTCTCTCTTCTTCTTGGTGATTTGTCTTCGATTTCTCATAAATTTAACTTCCATGTTATGCAATATGCTGATTACATTCTCATCTATGCTCATGCACCTGTTTATCGTATTCACGATCTTAGTGTTTCTGCTTCCGACTGTCTTGTCTCAATTTCCAATCATCTTTCTTTCCTTCGCCTTTCTCTGAATCCTGATAAATCCAAAATTATGTGGATCCTACCTCAACACCTCGGCTTCGGACCTCCCTCCGTATCATTAAATTCTACAATTATTCCTATCGTTGATAATCTCGTTTTCCTAGGCTTCCATTTTGACAACCGACTTTCACTTAAACCTTTCGTTAGAGATAAAGTACGCTCATCTACCTTGATACTCCGCAACCTCCGTCAAGTTCGTATATTGATCGATTTCCCTTCTTGTATCGCTCTCATATCTTTTCTCCTTTTTCTAGACACGATTATTGTCTTAGTCTATTTTCCAACTCACCTAAATCCACTCTTCTTCCCCTACAACGCATCGTCAACGCAGCCGTCCGAATTCTCCTCCGTCTTCGTCGTTTTGATCATACATCCTACCATCTTGCTTCTCTCGATTTGCCTACAATTTATTGTCGTGTTCAAATTCGTATTCTTATCGTTGCTTTCCGCCTTGTAACTCTTCATCTCTTCATTTCTCGATCTTCCTTTTCATGATAATTCTCGTTCTGTTCTCTGTTTTTTGCGTTCCTGTAATTCTATTCTTTTACATGTCCCAAACTAATCTAACTCTTTTGGATTCCGCTTTTTCCTGGTGGCTGCTTCTCTATCGTGAAATTACCTACCCATTCATATACGCCAATCAACGTCCCTGCCGTGCTTCAAACGCCAAATCCGATCCCATTTAATCAATTTATCTGCTTGACTTTTTCATTTTTGTTTGTGGACTTGTAAGCGCACAGTTTGTACGCATTTGCCACATTAAATAAATTTGTATTATTATACAAGTCCGTACTTTTACACTCCTGCCACTCTCTTATCTACAATCAATTGTTTCCTGAGATCGACTATCATTTGTCTTTTTGCTATATATCCTATTTATTCTTCGCCAGCGCCTTGTAAATTCGCTCGTGCGTGTCTATTTTCGACTCTGTAGTTTTGACCACATTTTCTCTTGCCTCTCTAAACTCAACTGACTAACTATGGAAAACCGCATTCTATTCCGTATCATTTATATCACTTTTGAACTCCTTTCATCAAATTCGCTTTCATATTTCATCTTCCTACCCTTACAGAATCCTGCCTCACCTCCGTAAATCTCCGTTCATATGACTCTCATCATCTTAATGTTTCGTCATTTTACTTAAACTGTGTATTCATCCGCTTTTCATTGCCGTTTCTATTTTTTGGAATAAACTGTTTTCTACATCTGCTTAATCAATTCCTTTATGTCCTTCAAAGAAGATTTCTTTTAACGTAGCATATGCGTGCCAGCGAACGCTTATATGACCACAATAAAACAAAAATGTAAATCATGCGTTGAGAAGGTGTGAACGGAGGTATTTAAATGTGATAAAGGAAGGAGCGCGGCGGACGTCGAGAGTGAGTTGATTCCAGGCGAGTGGGCGGTGACGAGATAGGATCAGAAACCTTAAGTGTTGGAGTAATTGGGAATGTGGAGTAAGAGTGTATTACGGGAACGCAGCGATAGTGACGTTGGGCGAGCATCGTCTAAGAAAGGAAGGTTGATGAACGATGGGGAGCCGACAGCGATGAGACGAAAAGTTACAAGAAGGCGGAGTTTGATGCGGATGTGGATGGTGGGCCGGGAGAGCTGGGGAAAATATGTGAATGTGTGGTCAAAGCGACGGAGACGAAATAGAACTCGAACGGCGGAGTTGATTATTCGTTGCAGGTGTAAGATGATGGATTTTCGAGAATTGGGGAAAAGGCTGAGGCAGTAATCGATTACAGAGAAGAGAAGCGATGAGAGAAGAGACATACAAGAACGGAAGTCAATAAAGGGGCGGAACAGCGGATATCACGGAGAATAAAGTTAGACAAGCAAACCTTGTCTCGGACGAAGGGTTTAAGGGAAAGGTGATCATCAAAATGAAGCCTAAGAAAATGAGATTGTGTACTATGGGGATGATCGATGAGGCAAAATATACAATGGGAGGAGATATGTTTCGTTTACGGGAGAGGAACCACATTATTTTAAACTTGTCGGGTTTTAGAACGAAATGGAAATTAGAGAGACATTTGTAGATAGAAGAAATACAGTTCAAGGCAGAAAGCCGGTATCGTGTATGCGGTGTGCAAGTGCATGATCATATATGAGGATGTCATCGGCGTATTGCATGACGTTAAAGGAGAAAGGTTTGATAAACGGAGAGAGATCGCCAAGCAGAAGAGATAAAAGCAGGGACCTAGGAATGAACATTGTCGGACCCGCAAAAAACGGGATGGGAGGGGAGGATGATGATTAGAACAGACGTGAAAGAAACGGTCGGATAGATATGAGGCAAACCATGCTACGGATGAGGAAGAAAATCCCTAATCATAACGAAGACGAGAAAGGAGGACGAAGTGGTCGACAATGTCGAAGGCGGACGAGAGGTCGATGGAGATGAGGACACTATATAGAGCATTGTCTCGAGAAATGAGTAAGTCGTTGTAAACTTTCATGTAGGCGATTTCTGTGGAGTGATTAAAGCGGAAAGCGGATTGGAAAGGAAGGTACAGATTGGATGAGGAGAGATAAGCGTTGATCTGTATTAAGATGAGGCGTTCTAAGAGCTTAGAAAGAGTAGGGAGTTGTGAAATAGGGGATAGCTAGAAGAAAGGAAGGGTCGAGCGATTGTTTCTTAAGTAGGGGACGAACGATTGCGGATTTCCAGTGTTAATAGAAGATACGACCGCGGATGGACGAGTTAAACAAGGTTGTGAGAAAAAAGGATATCGATGAGCATATGAATTTAAGTATGTGGGTAGGCATGGGATCGGCATGTGAGGTTTTGTTGGGCAAGTACATGAGGACAGATGAGACTTCGGCAGGTGAGGCAGGGAGAAGATGAAAGAGTTCCGGGAGGATTAGGCGAGGCGAGTAGCAGTGAGATGGAATGGAGACAGGGTTGTGAGAGAGCAAATTATTATTAAGTTTATGTTTAAAAAAATTTACTATACGAAATAAAATAATACAATAACGGTTCCCGCAAATGGACAAAAAACAATTATCATTGCGCTTTTCTAAATCATCTTCAATGATTTAAGATGTTCCTGCAATATTACTTTGCGGTCGAACGAGTCGCTCGCATGCTGATGCTGATCGAACGATAGAAAATAAAATTTTACTATTTATATGATTTAAGACTTCGTTATAGTGTATATCACACTTACGAGAGAGTTTAGAAGCAATGGTTCTCGGTACATTGTACGCTTCAGGGCTTGCATCTCCAGAAGTAGAAAAACTACTGGGCATTATATTGCTTGTTCAATTATTGATATCCTTTCACTGTACTTTGGAACTTTACTTCTCTCTTGATAATGGTAGTCTGACTTACAATCTATTTGTGAATAGGAAGGAGCATACACATTAAATTTGGAGACGTCCATAAACGTCAACTCTAACCTACCACCAAACAAGCCAGCACACACCACATCGAACCGCACGTCATCCTCTCTACACGTCGCCGCATTTAAAAATACAATATCACTGTGAACTGGTGAGATTACGGGCTAGGTTTATACATTATTATAAGTTTCACATAAAAGGCCCACAAGTCTTTTATTTCATTATGACGTATCGGTGTTAAAGCACCTGTCTTGCATGAGAACGTATGCCTTATTGTTATCTGTGAATCATTTATTATCATGTATACAGGCATTTGTCCGATAAAGGATGTGCTGCCCGCTTATTATACAACACAATACATTAAAAACAAAAACAAAATATCAGTAATAGCAATCAAAGGATAAAGTTTTCTGTTGAATATATGCCACATCGCAAGGAGATCCAGAATGGGTAATCTGGTTTGTACTAATATCATACTTATCGAAGTAAATCGCTTATTATAACTCATCCTTTCACCTACTGAAATGAGTTTGCTGTCACGCCGTATAATTTTCTCTAGGTATCTCATTTTTCCTGTCGTGGAAGGAAACGACTCTTAGATTGCCATATTATTACAAGAGAATATAGCGAGCAGAGCTCAAAGTGGCGTCACCAAAAAGAAAAACAAATTAATTACACAAAATTTTCTTCCGATATTCCTTCATTGTACGGGAACAAATCGTTGTCTCGATAACTGATTTCATAGATTCACGACCCTTCGATTAAACTAGACAGTTTTTGAGCGTACAATCCTTTGTAGATTGAGGACTAACGAATGACCGCGCAGCCATTGACCTGATCTAACATCCATTAAAGAAAGATTTATTTTTACGTGGCAAATGCGTGCCGGCGCACGCTTACATGACCACAACAAAACAAAAATCTAAATCATGTGTAGAGGAGATGGATACAGGGGCGACATTTGAATGTAATAAAGAAGGAAATGCGGTGGACATCGATTTGGAGCTGATTCCAGGCAAGTGGGGGGGGGGCGACAAGGAAAGATCGGAGACCGTAGGCAGGATGTGTGGTCAAATCAACGGAGATGTAGGAGCACTCGAACGGCTGATTATGCGTTGTAGGGGTAGGATGATGGATTTTGGAGAATTGGCGAAAAGGCTGAGGCAGTAATTGATTTTATGGAAAAGAAACGATGAAACAAGAGACATACAGGAACGGAAGTCGATAAGGGGCGGAAACTGCAGATGTCACGGAGGATAAAGTTAGACGAGCGGACCTTGTCGCGGACGAAGGGTTTAAGGGAAATATGATCATCGAAATGAAATCCTGAGAAAGTGAGATTGTGGACTATGGAGATGATTTATGAGGTAAAATATACAGGGGGAGGATATATGTTTGGTTTACGGGAGAGGATCCACATTATTTTAAACTTGTCTGGGTTTAGAACAAGACGAAGGTGAGAGAGATGTTTGTGGATATCAGAAAGGCAGTTAAAGGCAGAACTTGCGATATCATGTATGCGATTAGCGGGTGCATGATCATATATGAGGATGTCATCGGCGTATTGCATGACGTTAAAGGAGAAAGGTTTGATAAACGGTGAGAGATCGCCAAGCAGAAAAGAGAAAAGCAGGGACCTAGGAATGAACATTGTCGGACCCGCAAAAACGGGATGGGAGGGGATGATGAATTAGAACGGACGCGAAAGGAACGGTCGGATAGATATGAGGCAACAATGCTACGGATGAGGAAGAAAAGCCGTAATCATAACGAAGGCGAGAAAGGAGGATGAATTGGTCGACGATGTCGAAGGCGGAGGAGAGGTCGAGGGAGATGAGAACACTATATAGAGCCTTGTCACGAGAAATTAGTAGGTCGTTGTAAACTTTCATGCAGGATATTTTTGTGTAGTGATTAGAGCGGAAAGCGGACTGGAAAAGAGGGTGCAGATTAGATGAAGGGAGATAAACGCTAATCTGCGTTAAGATAAGGCGTTCTAAGAGCTTGGAGATAGTAGGGAGGAGTGAAATGGGGCGATAGCTAGAAGGAAGTTAGGGGTCGAGCCCTGTAGTACGTGTCGTGGGTTGCGAAGAATCGTCCATGTTAGACACATGTCGCGTAAATCACGGAGAGTGCTAATACTATACATGCCCAGCGCATTGAGTCTTTGAATACTTAGAGAAATACGCAGGGAAACTAATATTAGATGTGAGGGTAAACTAGCGCGTTGTTATAGCCAATCAAAACAAAGTGGAGATATCGGCATCATCTTTCTAGCGGAATTGCAACGTTTATCAGTGTCCATTCTAGTTTTCAATGTCGATTATAAGTATGTCAATACCACGAATTTGATTAGTTGAAATAATTACAGAACCCTACTAAGAATGCAAAGAATAAGTGCAAAGAATAAACATAGGTTTTTTAGACCTGTATGTGTAAGCACTTTGAAATTTTTGATCCTCGGCTGTTCTTAACACTTCACGTATGAACCCTACCAATATCACGATGTAAGAGGATATGGTATGTCTCTTCTTTCATCGTTTCTTTTCCCTAAAATTGATTACTGCCTCAGCCTTTCCCCAATTCTCCAAAATCCATCATCCTACCCCTACAACGAATAATCAACTCCGCCGTTCGAGCTTTCTTTCGTCTCCGTCGCTTCGACCACACATTCACATATTTTGCCCAACTCTCCTGGCCCACCATCCACATCAAACTCCGCCTTCTCGTAACTTTTCGTCTCATCGCTGTCAGCTCATCGTTCATCAACCTTCCTTTCTTAGACGATACTCGCCCAACATCGCTATCGCTGCGTTCCCGTAATACACTCTTACTCCACGTTCCCAATTACTCCAACACTTAGGTTTCTGATCCTTTCTCGTCACCGCCCCACTCGCCTGGAATCAACTCCCTCTCGACGTCCGCCGCGATCCTTCCGTTATCACATTCAAACACCTCCTCCGTTCACACTTTCTCGACACATTATTTACATTTTTGTTTTATTGTGGTCATATAAGCGTTCGCTGGCACGTATATGCTACGTTAAAATAAATCTTTTTTTAGATAGGACCTCACACCATATATTTATGTCGTCAGCAAAAGCTAAAAAGTACAATGGGTGTTGTCTGTAGACTGATCATGAACGTATTAAACAATAAAGGTTCTAGTACAGTACTCTGATGATCTCCTGACGTAATTAAACGTGGCGAGGATAATATACTATCAATTCTTACTAGGAAATATATGTTAGATAGAAAATCACTAAGCCATTCTACAACTAAGCTCTTAATGACTTGCCCGGCCACTATAGTGATACGACTGTGGAGAACACGGGAAAACGCACGATTAAAATCAAACATAACAACATTCACTGCGTTTCCCCTGAACGTGGATTCAATCCAAACTTCACGGGCAGACAAAAAGTTCGTAAAGCAAGAATGTATTTTTCTGAAATCATGTTGCACAGAGCTATGTTGGCCTGTAATGCTCACATGTTGGACTATGTGATCGTAAATAATCATTTCGGGTATCTTGCCAAGATGACTCGTAAAACTTATGACTCGATCGTTCTCAACTAAACAGTAGTTACCTTTTTTGAACAACGGCACAACTACTCACACTTCCAAAATAGTGACTGAGGGAGCTAAATGTTGACTTAATTTAAGTAAATACTGATGAATGTCATCGGGGCCTAAAGAAGATGAATACGACACTTGTGATAATCTGCGGGTCACGCCTTCCTCATTTATTATAAAGGAAACGCTACAACACTCAGAGAAACTAATGATCTGAAAGCTATTAGTTACGTTAGAATTAGCATTGTATATATCGAATGTATTAGAAAATTTATTATCAGTCGAATGGGGAGTCGATCAATTTTTCGTATGAGAATAACCTAGTGATTTCAAAATAAGAACGAGCAACCTGACAAACATATGACCAAAAACGATTGGGAGAGCTACTTACAGATTGCACCATTAGAGGAGAAATCTTGATCTCCGCCTTCTCCGCTCTGCCTTACTTAAATCGTCTATATCTTCTCCCACAATAACATCATCGTATCCTCAGGATCTTGCCTTTCTTTTCGACTCTGAACTCACATCCACTCTTGATCTTCTCTTGCCCTTCAAGCTTTACCCTCACCGTCGCTTGCACCGTGCCCCATTGTTTGCCATCCAATCCCTACTCTCAAAGCGTCGACTCCGTCATGCTTTTCAAGCATGACGAAGTCGACGCTTTGAGAGTAGGCATATTTGACCACATATCCACACATCTTGACCACACATTTTGACCGCACATTTACATATCTCGCTCAACCCGCCTGACCCACCATCTACATCGGCATACAAATCCGCCTCCTTCACGTAATTTTTTGTCTCATCGCTGTCGGCTTCCAAGCATTCATCAACCTTCTTTTCTTAAATGACACTCGTCCCACATCTCTATCACTGCGTTCCGTCATACCCTCTTACTCCACGTTCTTAATTACTCCAATAACTACGGTCTCCGATCCTTCCTCGTCGCTCCCCCACTCGCCTGGAATCAGCTTCCTCTCGACGTTCACCGCGCTCCCTGCTTTATTACATTCAAATGTCGCCTCCGTACCCACCTCATCTACACATGATTTAGATTTTTGTCTTGTTGTGGTCATGTAAGCGTGCGCCGGCACGCATTTGCCACGTAAAAATAAATCTTTTTTATACGTTTTAGCACTCTGAATAGTTTACATACATTGCGAGGAAGTTTGAAATGAGCAATCAAATTACTTTTGGTTTGATATTTTATGAAAAATCGTTGCGTCTATTTAGAGCATCCTGGAGACTATTGTCAAATCACGGAGATTTCCTACGAATTAATTTGTGTAAAGCAAAATCATCAGATATTCGAATGAGTAAGTTTCGACTAAAACGCTAACATTCATGGATACCAACATCACCACACAAAAAATTGAGCTAGGACGCAAGCTGAATTGCTCAACTGTCAATACCTGTAAAATCGTAAATCTTTTTGGCTTACGATGGATGAGGCTAAGACAAACTCCCACGCAACAACTAAATTTCATTTTCTTTTTGCTCGTATTTACGATATTTAGCTTTAAAATGTTTTTTCTTTTTAGTTTAAAATGTCATTTATAACTAATATCCGTTTAGTTATTTATTAATTTTACAATTTCGTAACGACGTCCTAGCTTCCGCGTGTGTAATAATTACGTATCATGCGATAACATCATCACGCTTCTTCATTTTGTAGAATAAGTAGAACTTCATTTTGTTAGCGTGGGGATTCCTAACGTAATTCTTACGTGAAGATCTTATGAGAAGATCTTCAAAGACAAGCGAAAACTTGAACTAGCATTTGTCCTTGTAGAGTGTTTCCTACGTCTTTGAATAATAATACAAATTTATTTAATGTGGCAAATGCGTACAAGCTGTACGCTTACAAGTCCACAAACAAAAATGAAAAAGTCAAGCGGATAAATTGTTAAAATGGGATCGGATTTGTCGTTTGAAGCACTGCAGGGAAGTTGATTGGCGTATATGAACGGGCAGATGATTCCACGATAGAGGAGTAGCCACCAAGAAGGAGCGGAGTCCAAAGGAGGTAGAGTAGTTTGGGACATGTAGAAGAAGGGAATTACAGGAACGCAAGAAACAGTAAACAGGACGAGAATTATCAAGAAAAGGAAGGTTGAGAAATGAAGGGGTATGAAAAGTTACAAGGCGGAAAGCAACGATAAGAAGACGAATTTGAACACGACAATAAATTGTAGGCAAATCGAGAGAAGCAAGATGGTAGGATGTATGATCAAAACGACGAAGACGGAGGAGAATTCGGACGGCTGCGTTGACGATGCGTTGTAGGGGAAGAAGAGTGGATCTTCCCTTCTTCAATAGGGGAAGAAAAAGGAGAGATGATATGAGAGTCATACAAGGGAAATCGAGCAATCTACGAACTTGACGGAGGTTGCGGAGTATCAAGGTAGATGAGCGTACTTTATCTCTAACGAAAGGTTTAAGTGAAAGTCGGTTGTCAAAATGAAGCCTAGGAAAACGAGATTATCAACGATAGGAATAATTATAGAATTTAATGATACGGAGGGAGGTTCGAAGCCGAGGCGTCGAGGTAGGATCCACATAATTTTGGATTTATTAGGATTCAGAGAAAGGCGAAGTGAAGAAAGATGATTGGAAATTGAGACCAGACAGTCCGAAGCGGAAACACTAAGATCGTGAATACGATAAACAGGTGCATGAGCATAGATGAGAATGTAATCAGCATATTGCATAACATGGAAGTTAAATTTATGAGAAATCGAAGACAAATCACCAAGAAGAAGAGAGAAAAGTATAGGGCCTAATACGGAGCCTTGTGGAACACCGGACGGAATGGACGAAGGATGAGAGATAGAAGAGTTAGAAAATACGCGAAATGTACGGTTTGATAGATATGAAGAAAACCATGATACAGTGGGTAAAGAGAAGCCATAATCATGACGAAGGCGATGGAGAAGAATCGAGTGATCGACGATGTCAAAAGCAGACGATAGATCAAGAGAAACTATGACACTACATAATTTATGATCGCGCGATATGAGTAAGTCGTTATAAACTTTAAGACAGGCAATTTCGGTAGAGTAATTAGAGCGAAAAGCGGCTTGGAAGGGAGGAAATAAGTTAGAAGAATAGAGATATGTATTAACTTGCTTAAGAACGAGACGCTCAAGGAGTTTAGAGAGGGTTGGGAGAAGTGAAATAGGACGGTACGAAGATGGTAGTGAGGAGTCGAGAGATTGCTTTTTGATGAGAGGACGAACAGTGGCGCATTTCCAGATGGAAGGAAATGTACAGCTACGGATGGACGAGTTGAACAATGTGGTTAGGAAGGGTAAGATAAAGGAGCAGATATTTTTAAGCAAGTGAGTGGAAATCGGGTCAGAAGGAGAGGTTTTATTAGGTAATGACAGCAGAACCGAAGAAACTTCATCAGACGAAACTGGAAGAAGGTGGAATAGTTCTGGGAGGGAAGTATTTAAAGAGAAGAGTGGGTACAAGGGGGCTATGGGTAGTAGGGAAAGTAAATAAGATAGTTTAGTTTGTAGATAAGAAGAAAATTATCAGAATTTATATTACAAGGGGTAGATGATCGTGAAAGAATTGAGTTTAAGATTTTCCAATGAGATTTAGAGTTGGAAGATGACTCGAGTTGATTTCGCCAAAAGAGAGTACGTTTAGTACGTATAAGAATGAGATGTGAACGGCGTTGAGAAAAGTAGGAATCACGAAGATTTAGAGTGAGTGAGTCGGGTGAACGTTTAAGAAAGCGTTTATACATACGAAAAGAGTGACGGAGTCGACGCTTAGAAAGACTACAGTCAGAATCGAACCAGGGAGCATGGCGCAAGCGCTGGGAACGTCGAAGTCGACTAGGCAGAAGGTTATTGAGGATCGACGTAAGTTCAGAATCAAACAGAATGCAGAGATCATCGGGAGAGAGATAGTTAAGAGGAAGTGAAAAGAGTGAAGAATTGAGTAAGGCTGTGCAGAGAACAGGGATATCGAGAAGCTTCCAGGGTCGACTTGGTGTAGATAAAGGTAAAGGCGGAGAAGGAGGATGGGGACGAGTAATAGTAAGAGTGACAAGGAAATGATCGGACAAACCAGGATCAGTAATTGACAAGGAGGTATAGTCATTGAAGCAGTTAGGAACAGCAATGATGTCGAGAGCACCGCCGAGAATATGAGTTAGGCTTGTTGAAAGTAATTTATAGTTAAAATCAGAAAAAATATTAGACAAAGTGATAGAGTCAGAGTCAGCCGGGCGATCAAGACGAATGTTAACGTCACCGAGAGCAAAAGAAGGAGTATAAGACAATGAACAGTGAGACATTAGATCTGCAAGGTCGTTAAAGAAGATACGTGATGGGGCAACTGAACCTGGACGGTATACAATCACAAGTTCCAGAGGGAAAGGCGTTGATAATCTGCATATGAGTAATTCGAACGAAGTGTAACGGGTGTTAACGTTGATTTTACGTAAAGACATTGGGTGACGAGCAATGGCAACAATACCGCCATGGTTAGACGCAGTAGATGTATGAGATGTAATTTGACGTGCTGATTCAACTAGAGAACAACCAGAGCGACATAGACGACGAATAGCAAGATCGTCGGAGTCAGAGTGCCAGGATTCGGTAATGCAGAGAATATCGATAGATAATTGATCGAAGATATCGAGAAGCATATCAGCTTTATGAAGAATGGAGCGAGTATTGAATAGACTAAGACGAAAAGTATGCTTAGGAGCGAGATCGACTAGCGAAGAAGACAAGGGGGAGAGATAGGACGCCATCGAATTTTTGGCCTTGTGTGTACAACGTGAAAATTTCCGTTGATTTTACGTATAGATAAGGATGACTCGCCGTTTGTTTCACGTCGATGTTTTTCAATGCAAGCTAAATTGAGCTGGGCGATATCAGAAGGGGAGCGGTCAGGAAAGATACGGCAAGTAGATGAAGTGGTAAGAAGTTTAAAACGTTGGGAGAGTACCGAAGAGGCATGTGAACTATGTGGGAAAACGATTTTTAAGAGTGGAGGCCTGAGATGATTGGATTTAGTGGATTTGTTTAAACGAATAAAGGATACAGGATCGATATTATTGAAGAGGGATGCGTTATCATCAGGAAGAATGGTTGCTAGGATAGACCTGAAAGCAGATACATCATCGAGGCCAGATTACGGAGAAGCAGATTCGGAAAGCTTTAAGTTTGATATGATTATACAGCGATCGCGCGAAGGAAAACGATTTCGTGGAAGTGGTGGACGGACAGAGCTGGTAGGAGTCGAGGCAGATGAGCCGATAGAAGTGGAAATGACAGGGGTGCTTGATAGAGAATTAATATTGGTTGGAGCAAGTGTGACAGGAGCGGGGTGTTGAATCGATTGATCAGAGATGTGACTGGAGATGATTTTAAATGAAGGATGTAAATTATTTGGAAGTGTTACGTGGGAGGTAGATTAAGGAGAATTAAGATAGGTTGGGGCATGAGTGACAGGAATGGAGTGTTGAATCACTTGATCGGAAATGTTGTTGGAAATGATTTTGATGGAAGGATGTAAATTATTGAGAAGTGATACGGGGGAGGTCGAGTAAGAAGTACGTGAGGAGAATAAAGAAGTTTGAGATTTATTTAGATTGGGCGATGAATAGGAAAGAGTAGGTACGAGATGAAAAGCTTTACCGTTAGCATTGTTAGAATTAGAAAGATTAATGGAAGTTTTGTACGTAGTTGAACGAGGAGTGTGTGAGAGATTATGTTCAATAATGGGATTATAAGATGCGAAGTCAGGTGTTGATGCGAGGGAAACATCTAAAACAGCGTTGGTCTGAGTGGTCATGTGTGATACAGGAGTAGAGGAGCAGGATAACTGTAGTAGTCGTACTGATGTGCAAAAACCGCAAGTGAAATGTTTACGTTTATACACCGAGTGGTCGGATATTTTAATACGAACAAGTGTCCATACATCGCAATCTTTGGAATCGCATCCAACTTCAAAGCTGGTATAACCATCATTGCATTCCGATGTGGAAGATTCTTGATCAGGAACAGGGATCTGAGATCGCGCTTTTTTTAGGCATGACCTTTTATCGATAGATTGAGCTCAATCCGCTAGCGTAGGGAGCGGAACTGACAGGAATAATCTGGAACTGACAGGAATAATCTGGAACTGATAGGAATAATCTGGAACTGACAGGAATAATCTGGAACTGACAGGAATAATCAGGAACTGACAGGAATAATCTGGAACTGACAGGAATAATCTGGAACTGACAGGAATAATCTGGAACTGTCAGGAATAATCTGGAATGTATTTACTTTAGATCTAACTTTTTTAAGGTGAAGGTCGTGAAGTATGAGATTGCAAGTTCGGGTTTTGTCGTTAACAAAGTGGAACTGACAGGAATAATCTAAAACTGTCAGGAATAATCTGGAATGTATTTACTTTAGATCTCAAACTTTTTTAAGGTGAAGGTCGTGAAGTATGAGATTGCAAGTTCGGGTTTTGTCGTTAACAAAGTGGAACTGACAGGAATAATCTAAAACTGACTGGAATAATCTGGAATGTATTTACTTTAGATCTCAAACTTTTTAAGGTGAAGGTCGTGAAGTATGAGATTGCTATTGTATGTAATTTGCTAGAACCATTATAAATTTTCTTGAATGTGATTTTTGTCGTCAAATATTCTTACGGTAATGCCAATAGTAGCCCATTATGTTTAAAATAAATTTATTTTTTAATTTTTTTATCTTTCAAATCGTAATCAGGTTTTTATAAGTCTAAATTAATTTGTATTCACACGCATTGTATCTTGATAGGGTAACACTTAAAATTACTAATTTTCAATGAAAAGAAGTATTTCCTATTCAAACTGAGTAAATCGTCTAATTAAAATCCTGTAATTAATATGTAATCGTGCTATGTAAAAGTGTCATGACAAACTTATTTGCCGAGGAGTTCTCATGGATGTTTTGCTCTCCGCGGACATTGTGTAGTTCTGAATCAGAAAAGGGTTCAGATGCATTCGACCGATCTAATCTGTCGTTTTGTGCTTAAGATGTTTTAAAGGTTCTCTGTAAATTAAAACCGAACATCGCTGCCTGTTCGGACAGACTTCACTCAATTCTTTTAAATAAAGTTGCTCCTCAAATATATTTATATGTTTCCGTATGTTTCAGTTTTCTATTCTCCAATTTCGAATTCCTTCGCGTTGGAAGGAGTCCATTGTAGTTCCAGTGTATAAAATGGGAGATCGACAAGTGTGTAAGAACTATCGCCCAGTAGCCTTGACATGTATTATTTGTAAGTTGCTTGAAAAGCTAATAGTCAAAAACATATCTTCTGATTTGGAAAGCAATTGTAAACTCACTGACTCACAACACGGTTTCAGACTAAATAGATCAACAATAAGTAACCTTTTGGTTTCTCTCAACGCATGGTAGTCTTCATTAGATGGACGAGTTCAATCTGATGTATTTTTTGTAGATTTCTCTCATGCTTTTGATTCAGTTCCGCATGATCGCCTCATTCACAAATTGACGTCACTTAGTGTTTTCCAATGTATGTCGCCTGGATTGCAAATTACTTAAGTTCACGCTCTTTCATAGTACGTGTAGGTGCAGATATGTCCACCTCATTCGCTATTCATTCTGGCGTTCCACATGGTGCTGTTATCTCCCCACTTCTTTTTATTGTATATATCAATGATATCCCATATGTAATTCGTTCTGATGTCGTTATGTATGCTGACGATGTTAAGATATGGCGGCGTATTAGAAACGGAAGGGACATTAAGATCCTTCAAGATGATCTGACATGTCTAGAAAATGGTCGGCGGAAAATGTTTTGAGGATTAACCCCTCTAAATGTGCGCATATGTCCATTAGTTCTTCACTAAACTCATCGTATTAGATAGGTTCGATTCAGATAGGCCGAGTGGGTGAATTCAAGGATCTTGGTGTAATGATGACCATTAGCTTAAAAACTAATGTCCACACTAGATTTATTTGTAATCAAGACTATCGTATTTTATGGATGTTTTTCAAGTCTTTTGAACTTATCCACAGACTTTAAGAGAATCCTGTGACATTGAGAACTTGTTACGTAAAGGGTCACGAATGATTTCGAATTTCTCCAATTTGAGATATGCTGAACGCTTGACATCTCTACGTGTCGGCACATTAAAATTTCGCAGATCGGCCATTGATTTATCAACTGCAGTCAAAATTGTTTTCGATGGCTTTGGTGGTCTCTCTTGCTTATTATCCGTGAATGATAGACGAGAAACTCGTGGACATGTGTGGAAATTAATAAAGCCAACTACAATAATTCCTGTTCACCATCGATTTGCAACCAGGGTAATTAACGGGTGGAATTATTATTATTATACATTCAACAACATACGAGCATTAGCTCAAATAGCTGGCTCACAATAAGTTCGTAAATAAATTAATTAGTTTTTAAAATAAGGAAATGCAACACGAAACATTGCTTGATCCATTCGTAGTCTTCTTTTAAAAGCACTAAGTAAACTGCATCCAACGGTGTCTGCATCAAGGTTGTTCCACAGCTCAACAATTCTTCTATCAAATTGCATCGCGCCCAATTTCTGTACTCTGTTTCTTCGAATAGTTAAAGAATGACCGCGAAGAACATTTGAACAACGTAGTTGAACCCTACTCCGAAGAGGGTGATGAGGACGTTGGAATAAATGCCAAACAAGGCACATATCCATGTACCGACGGGTCCATGTGACGGTCTCAAGTCCTAATGATCTCAGTCTGTCTTCATAAGGCAGCGACGCCAACGTTGGTGCTAGCTTTGTTGCCCTGCGAAGTACCCTCTCTGATTTCTTATGTTCATGCACAGTACGTGGGTATACAACCGGAGCTGCATATAAAAGTCTACTCAATACATGTGCTAAAATCAGAGGCCGAAGAGCAGTCGGATTAACGCGAACAAACGCGCGTCGAATCATACCTATCATTTTATTGGAGTTGGCACAAGCTTGATCAGTGTGCTTTTTGGTTGATAAATTAGAGGTAACCCATACTCCTAAATCTTTGTAACTATCGACACTTTCCACAATACAGTCCTTATATGTGTAACAAGCTGATGTTAGTTGCTTGCGAGCATTACCAATAATACGCATGTGTTTGCATTTCGAAACATTTATCACAAGCTTGTTTAACGCCGCCCACAACTCCAAATTATCTATGTCAGTTTGCAAATTATCAACATCCTCACATGAATGAATGGGCCGCCATATTTTTAAGTCATCTGCATACAAACATGATCGAGAGCGAATGCACCCAGGCAAATCGTTAACATAAATGCTGAATAAAAGCGGACCCAAAACTGAACCTTGAGGTACTCCAATATGACATTCTCTAGACACAGACAATGACCAATCGACAAGTACTCGAAAGCAACGATCACGAAGAAATTCTCTAATCCAATCAACTATTATGTTTGGGAGTCCAGTATTGACAAGTTTCTGAAGAAGTAGACCATGATCTACTCTATCAAAAGCTTTAGAAAAGTCGAAGAATATAATGTCTGTATCAATATAATGTGTCTTATTCGCTGTCCAATCAAGATGAGCATCAAGCAAATTTGAAACAGTTGAATAACCCTCCCGAAATCCGTGCTGATTAGGGACTAAAATTTTTCCTACACGAAAAAACTCAACCATGTAGCGATGCACAAACCTCTCCAACACTCTACAGCAAATGCAGGTAATGCTCACCGGCCTATAATTCTCGACGGAAGAGCGATCTCCCTTCTTGAAGTAGGGAAGAACAATTGACTGCTTCCACACATTAGGAAGAGATCTTTCCAAGATTGACTGGCGAAAAATTGCACAGAGAGGAACGCAAATTGAGCCTGCTAATCTGCGCAGATAAACAGAAGGTAGTAAGTCACAACCTCTTGAATTATTTGCTTTTAGACGGCGTAATTCGGAATAGACTTTAGCTGGCGTTATCAAATTGTCAAGGTCCAACTCAAGACACGTGTCAGAGTAAGTGTTTAGCACACGAGATTCCATACAAAAAGTTTGATGTTCATTTGCGGGCTCTACTGAAGTGCAATAGTGTGCCGCAAACTCTTCAGCTAGGTCATTCGCAGAAATGTCATAGAAGTAGTGACAAATCGAAGAATCAACAGCTCCCCTGCTTGATAGGTACTGAAAAAGGACCTTTAAATCGTATTTACACTTGTTAGCTAATGCATTCTCAAATGCACACCGCTTCTTTCTCTTCAATGAATTGAATAAATTTCTTGCCTGTTTAAAAACATCATAACTACACTCCCCAACTTTGTAGCGATTGAAGATCAAATTACGAGTCCTCAATGCTGAACGTAACTCAGAATCGAACCAGGGAGAATCTTTTCGACGTGTCCTGCTTCTAAGTGGAGAGAATAAAATAAGCAGCGACTCTAAGGTTCTCTGAAAGTAATTCCACGCGCCGTGTACTCCAACAACAGCGGGATCTGGCCAGGTAGCTGTTGAAAGTATTGACTTAATTGCACCTGTGTTGGTTTTGAAAGCATTAACCACTTGATTTTCACGCGGACCTCGAGTATCTTCTTGAAACCTTAACCTAATGATCAATACGCAATGATCAGACATACCGATCGGGGCATCATAACGGATAGCGTTAATAATCTCACTGTTCGAAGATAAACATACATCTAATAGAGATCTACTGTCACTAGCAAAACGAGTGTAATTTTGAACATGCTGAGTTAAACCACAATAGATGATACACTCCAGAAGGTCATAGGAAGCATGGTCACAAGTAGGAAAAGCCGTATACGAATTCCAATCAACCGAAGGCATATTCAAGTCACCAAGTATTAAAACATTGGAGGTACCTTTAGAATAAAGTTCTACTTCCCCAATCAGTTTATCTGTGGCGGCCAAGGGTGAACGATATACTACCCCCAGAACAAGCGGAGCGGTATGCATGAATTTTACCCGACACCACAAACTTTCGACTTTATTAGAAGAAGAAGTGCTAAGAATAGTTACTTTCACATCGTTGCTCACATAAAGAATAACACCTCCACCTCTTCCACTTTTACGATCACTGCGGAAAACCAGATAACCAGGGATGGAGACTTCATTATCAATAATATCACTATATAGCCATGATTCTGTGATAGCGAGTAATTTAGGACGAATTAACTGAACTCTATATTTCAGTTCATCTATCTTCGATATAAGACTGCGAACATTACCATGGAGTATTTCACAATGCCCCAACATACCTCTGGGAGTATTCCTATCACCCCTTACACATCCAAATAACCCGGACGCTAAACCATTTAGACTCTGATAGGCAGAGTAGACGAGCCCGTTTCGATTACAGAATGCACGCGAGGCGACATGACTAGTGGGCTCCAACTCAGCCAAGTGCGTCGCTTCACAATCTGAAAATTTTTCACATAGAGATTTGTTTCTCCTTTAGCAACACGAGATGATAGTTCTTTTTTAACCTTCGATAATTTTTTTCGTTCTGATACATCAAGATCTTTCAGCAGTCGAATATTAGACCCTTTGAGACGGAACGAGTTTCTCAACATTAAGGTAGCATGAAGTTGGTTATGGAAGACAGCTTTGAGTAGTCGGGGTTTATTATTTAAAGCATTACGCTTACCTAGACGGAAAAGAGCGATAAGTTTAACTTTTTGGACTGTCTCAATGTCACAGGAGCCAAGTACATGTGCCAGAATAGACCTCAAACTCTGAATGTCGTCATTCAGTCGTGCTTGCGCATTCTCGAAGACAGACTCGGGCACATTAGCTAGAATAACTGAGCAACCTCTATTATATATCCGCTTATTTGAGATCACCCTATCGAGACCATCACAGGACACAGCAGATTGTGTATCTGTAAATGCACGTAAGCTGGGTATTTTAGTATCCGTTTTAACAATATTCCGCAAGCTAGATAAGTCTGTCTGGGTATGTGAATCATGAGACTCTAAAGAACTTGATGGTGACATCAAGGTGACGTGTGCGTTGCCCGAGGAAACGCACTGACCATCTTTGTTTGAGATATTACGAAATGTCGCATTGTGAGCATTCGGCATCTTCGGTGTATCACTTTGTGAAATCGCTTCATCAGACAGAATATATTTCGAGACTTCGTCATACGGTCTTGACACTGAATTTGGAGTTGAATAGGAAGAACGCAAATATCCCCGCTTCCAAATACGGGATGCTACAGGTCCATTGCTGCCTACATAAGCTCCAGTTGTCCGAGTTCGGTTGTCAATATGTAAAGAAAGATCGGCAGAAGGACGATCAACGACAACGCATGTAGTCATATCGTTCGTAGTCTGTGATACTTTAGGGACTGTATTATCAGCAATTTGTTGCAATTTGCGATCGCTTGTATTCTCATCAAGGGGAATAACGCAGGCAGTCGTATCATCACCAACCCGCGCATCCACAGGAACTACATTTTTAAAAGGATGTTGAGCTTTGGAATAGGATATTTTATCGTCCATGAGAACGGTTCGACTTAGAGATTGGTTATGTGCTTCTTCAAATTCGACCAAACGTCTTCTCAAAATATTAAGCTCCTTCACAGCACAAAAGCCACATAAATAAGCATCATCGGAATTCTTTTTTAACTTGCTCATACAAATAGTGGTCCAGGTGTCACACAAATCGTTCGAACACTGGACTTGGACAGATGTACACTCATCAATTATGCTTGCGTTTAGAGATACGGTGTTTACATTTGACTTCTTAGCTTTAAGCTTCGATGTTTTTCGTGTCATTATGTGTTTTTTTCCGCTGGCAAGTTGTTTTGTAAATGTATGTTTATATATTGTGTGTTTAAGCTGTTTAAATTTTTTGTTCTAGTTGTTCTTTTTGTTTAAGTTGTTTAGAAATTATCTTGAACACTTATAACTTTTTCTTGATAATCGTTCTTCTATAATCGTTCTTCTATAATCGTTCTTCTATAATCGTTTGTAAAATGTTGTAATCAAGAAAAATTTTACTAAAGAAATGCACTAAAGAATTTTACTAAAGAATTTTACTAAAGAATGCACTAAAGTGCATTGATATCTCTAGTAGTATAGCTAGTGATGCTATCAAGAATGCCATGGAAGCCGAGAGAAGGAATTTGCTACTACTATTTTATTGAATTTTTTGTTTATGTTTTTTATTTTATCATGTTGTGTAAGCGACAGGAGCTTGTAGCTCATTTGCTTCTGTTTTTTATTAATATCATAAATATTATTACATTAATATAGGTTCCCGCAAATGGGCCTTAATTTACAATTTTAAATAAAAAAAACCTCACCATGCCAGTTTTAATATTCAAAAAGCCACTAAATTATTCTTCCTGGATTAAGCATAAATCCCTTTAAGGACGATTTATAGCTGATCGAGCTCCACGGACACATCGAGAAGTCATCTTTGCAAGGATAACGCTGATGCCACTACGTAATTTGGTTATTTCATCGTTGTATGAGCTGTTATGACTCCTTGACAGGGAGTTCGCGATTCTCTTTAACAGGATTCCCGCTTCCGTATCCGCCCCACCGAGCATCGAAAATACTACTGGAATAAATGACGCATGCTCTATGTTATTTACTCTCTCAATATACTTCCTTTTCTTCCTTAGTTCATGATATTCGAAGCATGTTCTGATACTCTTACTGGAGTTAGAGGAAGCGTATGCGTTGAAAACGTAAATATCAAGAAAAGTACACTCCGTTCTGTTTCCAAATATTCCGGAACATTATATGTCAAGTCTTGCTTCACGATCAATAGTTGTACCGTGATTTTGGAAGCATATTTCATCATGGAGAGGGGATAGTTTTGGCTCGATTGCTAGGTTATGACAACATTCGGATAATCTATTCGCTAGAAAATCACGGACGGCATCGTGTCTCATTGATAGCAAGCCGCCTAAAGGGCACGAGAAAGTGTGTCATATCAAGTTATGTTCTTTACATTGGCAGTATTTCGGTGATTAGGGATGGAGAAATACGTATCTGGTGGCTAGTGCATCTTGAAAAACTATTATGTACTCGGGAAGAAGAACTGTTTGTTGGGTATGTTGACAACCACGAAGATGATCCAGATACTGATGCATGCTCGATGACATTCTTGAGAGTAGGGTCCACCTGATTTATAATGCCATTGCGATTCATCCTTTCCGCTTTTAAACGCTTAGCACGAATTTCTTTACATAATCTGTTTTGATTATTTTTTTAGATATAGCCCTGTAACGTCTCCTAAACACGGCTCGCACACCATACGTGAAGCGTTATATTCTTAGTCTACTGAACGCATAGGGTCTTTAACGCCGATACCACCATCTCTCAAAGTCATGTTAAACACCCTCCATATAACTTCATTTGTTTCAATGTCAATTCCAGTTAATTTAGTTATCATCAATCTTATCGATTGTGCCAGCGCCTCAAACTATTCAAACGAGCAATGACATGATCGTTGTATATGTATCCATTTTTGTTGAAGAGATCCTATAAGAGCAACGAATGCGATCTGTAGCTCTGAACGACCGATTTGTGTGAGACGAGTAACTGTATCGATCAACGAACGTACATCAGATTGAATATGCTCTTTTACAAAATAATCCTTTCCAATGGGATACCCCAAGATAGACACGCCATCCATGTCTACAGAAATTTGAAGGTCATCAGATAAAGCGTGAAGCGTTTCAGCTATACATCCATTTCCGTATAGCCGACATTTCGCCGTATTAACGGAGAAACCATATGACGGTATCATTTTTCGTAGCAGTTCAAACGCCATATTCACTGTATCAGGATCACTGAGCAGATTGCCGTCATCACCATACCAGCACTGGAGCACATCAGGATACTTCGCAGATATCTTTTGGATCATAGGAAGTGTAGCTGCAGCATAAGCAGACATCGATAAAACATCTCCCTGCGTGAATCCTTCTTGGGAGAGTATGATTTCATTCCCAATTGTCAATGACGTCGGGTTTCTATAGAGGTTCGACAGATCATTCGATAGCGCTGGGCATATTTGTGGCATGTTGGTTAGAGCAGTTTTCCTGTTAATTCGATTAAATGCATTATCTGCATCAATAGTCAAGACTACCGAATTTGGTTTACTCGACAACAACTCACGTAAGGCATGGACCACACATTCAGTAACTGCGCGCTGACCAGCACAAAACTGTGTTTTACCGCATATCTGTTGTAGCTGTGACCGTGCAACATCAAGAATGACATTCGATATGATACGTCGTGAGACGTCACCTATTCCAATTGGACACACACCTGGATTATTGCTTAATGCAATAAGGCGGCTTGTCGTAAATGCTTTAATCGAATCATCAGAAACTTCCTTAGTCGCGATTCGTTAAGCAAACAATGTTAGCGCATCCGCTAGTTGTTGTGACTCCGTACCGAAATTCGAATGCATTTCGGTCCATGCTTTTGCGTCCATTCCAGAAGGTCATGCACTACCTTTTGTTCTCTTAGCAGCCTCAATTATTTTTGATCCGTCAATACTCTCAAAAGCAATTTGGTTGAAGTCATGTGTTTCAATTATTGGTTGAGTGACTAGTGCTTCCTCATGTATGTCAGCTGTTTGTGGATGCTTATCAATAAGTATCTGTCTCACTGATTTACCACATGTTAAATATCCATGCCCATCGGCACGCCGTGTCCAGACTGTCTTGATTAATTTCATCGCTGCCGTTATCTTACCATTTATGACAAGCTTCCGAAATAGTTTCGTTGTATCGTTGGTTATATTGTTGTGTGATTTTTTTACGTCAAGGCGCTGGAATTATCTAGCTTCGTTTAATAGATATGAGATGTCTCCAGAGGACAGGCTAGCGATACGTCTTGCTAATAAAGCCTTGAGCTTTCGTGTATTTGAATATTCACTACGTTGTAGAACTAATTAACAAAGTGATATCGCACGTATGAGTGAATCCGTGTTTGATGATGCTCCCTCATAAATTCGAGTAAGTTCAGCGATGAAGATTTTCGATTCACAACGTGGCAATCGAAACAGATTAGGTTTCCATAGAATTACCTCATCGTACACTTCATCCATTTGGTCAGCCTTTTTGGTTGGAACTTCGGCAGACCCTGTGAAAATCAGGACATTATCGCCTTCTAGTGTTGGTACTTCTAGTCGATTTGAGCAGTTCCTAGCAAGGCAGTCCATGCACGATTTCCCAGACCTTGCGCATTTACACCCCTTGCAGCGTGCCGCTTGGCCATTGCATGTACAGCATCTAGGCATATCAGTAGGCTTTCCCCGAGGCATGTGTTGTATTTTTTTGTAAACTGATAATTCTCGTTGGGTTATGTTGTAATTGTAAGTTTTATTGTAATTAGCTTTGGTGATTGTGTGTTGAAGCCGTACAGAGCATGTCCTGTGTGAGTTTAAGAGGGACTTAATTTTGTAACGTTGATGTTTGCTGATCGTTGCCAATCGTTTGTTATTTGCTTGCAATTATTTGCTTGTTATTTGCTTGTTATTTGCTCAATCGTTTCTTATTTGATTGTGTATGTATCTTCTCGATATATTGTGGTTTATCAGATTGTACATAGTTTATTCAATTTGTAATAATAATTCAAGAATTTCCTGTAATCTTGCTTGTTGTGATACATATATAGAGTATATATAATACTATATATGGTATTATATGTAACGTTCTTTAATTGTTATTTTAATGCTCATTTTAACTCAAAATTATTTAATTATTTTGTGATCTTTAAAATGACCATGTATTTTTTATTCGAAAGTATAACAACTTATACTATGTATAATCCTGCATCGTCCATTTTATAATTTTCGGATAAACAGTCGTAAATGCATTGCTCCGTGTCGCATAATTAATATTTTTACATGAAAACCGTTTTGTTTTACCGACACGTACACTGTTCATTTTAAATGCATTTAGGCCGGTAGTTTAAAATCGTTTTATTAAAAAGCGTTTCAATGTGGAAAATTGCAACGCATCACGAAAAGTAGTTCGCAAATTCTTCACGGTCGAAATTTATTTTGGTAGAAATTTTTACTCTATCATCTTAATGTCTTTCAATCTTCAGTTAAATCAGGTTTTTGCTCTGATAGCTTTAACAGTTAATTTATTAACGTCAAATTCAGTGAAAGCTGTGTGGAAACGGACTCCTTACACTTCAAATATTATTCAATCATCTACATTCCAGAATCACAAAATCAGATCAACCGATCGATTCTACTTTTATGTAGGAGACGATCAACGTAAGTTTATAAATTACAATATGACCACAGGACCAAATGCCATGATGAGTATTGAAGTGTTTAACAAAGTGATGTTGCATCCTGATTTTCAGAAGATTTTACATCAACACATCTATAAAGACCTTAATACTGGTAAAATAGTTGACGGTAAAGATCTGTACAATTTATCTTACGGTCTGTTAAAAGACTTAAATCGTAGATATTTCATTGAACAGTACGGAATAGCAGACACGTCAAGCAATGATCAAGATGATAAAAAGAAATTTACTATTAATTCTGATAACAACGTTTGTGTAGAGGACTTACACTTTCTTTTTGAGTGGATGATGAACCGAACAATGCAATCATTTTATTTTAGCTGGGACAGTGATCAACGCAATGGGTACGCCTGTCGATGCAATTTGAAATAATCTGTAACAATTGAATTTAAAACAGTCAGCATTCCCAATTGGAAATTATTCTCAATTTTTTGAATCAAAATTAGGTTTTACTTAGAGTACATAATTTTAAAGAACTTATGTAAATGAAAATCCTTATTTTCACAGCTTAAATATTATTTGCTAATGTCAATGTCTCTTTTTTACGGTTGTATATTACCTGAGCGTGAATATTCATATGTATTCGTATTTTATGAAATATAAAAGTATATACAAATGTCTGTGCATTATAATATTATATGATATTATATCATTTTATGATATATGATATATCATGAAATATATCATGATACATGTATATCATATTCGTGATATACATTAATATTATATATTATTATACATTCAACAACATAGAGCATTAGCTCAAATAGCTGGATCACAATAAGTTCGTAAATAAGTTAATTAGTTATTAAAATAAGGAAATGCAACACGAAACATTGTTTGATCCATTCGTAGTCTTATTTTAAAAGTACTAAGTGAACTGCATTCAACGGTGTCTGCATCAAGGTCGTTCCAAAGCTCAACAATTATTCTATCAAATTGCATCGCGCCCAATTTATGTACCCCGTTTCTTCGAATAGTTAAAGAATGACCGCGAAGAACATTTGAACCACGTAATTGAACCATACTCCGAAGAGGGTGATGATGACGTTGGAATAAATGCCAAACAAGGCACATATCCATGTACCGACGGGTCCATGTGACGGTCTCAAGTTCTAGTGATCTCAATCTGTATTTCATAAGGCAGCGACGCCAACGTTGGTGCTAGCTTTGTTGCCCTGCGAAGTACCCTATCTGATTTCTTATGTTAATGCACAGTACGTGGGTATACAACCGGAGCTGCATATAAAAGTCTACTTAATATATGTGCTAAAATCAGAGGCTGAAGAGCAGTCGGATTAACGCGAACAAACGCGCGTCGAATCATACCTATCATTTTATTGGAGTTGGCACAAGCTATATATAAGATATAATTGGTTGTTACACCTGTCCTGCGACACCCAATGATGTACTCATAAATAATTCATTATGCTTTCCTCATAAATAGTCATAAACACTAGGCAGCATCCTATATATCCTCATCAGACTAAGAAATAGAACCGAATTATTCTCGCAATATTCAAAGTATCTACGTATGCCCAGTCATCCTATGTGTGACGACAAACTTCAACAACGGTATACGCGTTTCCCTTTAACGGAGCTCATCAGTACCGTGACTTTAATAATCTTCCATAGGCACCTTAACATACGCTCAAACAGTGTTAAAGCTCGAAAAACTGAACTACACTTAATCTGATTCATCAGAGGGAATTTAGCATAAGCTCTCTGCATGGCGGTGCGTATTGCGGTTTAACCATGCATCAGGCACTAAATTCTTTTTAATAGAAATGCTGTTTAACAGGGACACTTAAAAGTGTGCAAATATATAAAATATAATCTGTTGTTACACCTGTCATGGAACATACACCGATGTACTCAAATATTCATCACTGTTTTCCCGACATGGAATCATAAACATCAGGCAGCATTATATAATTTATTGAATAAAAACTGTATATAATATATTATTATATACAGAGTTTTGACCGAGAAGGCCGTTTTGCCCGCTCATAGTACATTACAATACATGAAACAAACATCAATTACAACCAAAATAAGGATAAGAACTTCCAATGTTGCCTTGATTAGCGTGTCTTATCCAAGTGTTGACCATGGCTTTGAATTGGCTCAATGATGATACAGTCATAATGTGAGGTAATGCGTTCCACAACTTTCTCACTCTGCGTGGCAATCGAGATACCATTGTCGACTTTCCAATTTGTCTTGCGCGTAACACGAGAGAATGACCCCTGCGACTTTGTCGGACATTCAATTTAACACATTCACTTGGGTAGCCATCTATCCCCTTTACTATAGACCACATCGTAAACAGATCCAGAACGAGTAGTATGACTTGCACTGATAAAATATAGACTTAGAAACGAATATATAAAATATAGACAAATACAAATCACTTTCCATGTGATTTGTATTTGTCAAATGAACAAGGATTGTAGAAGCTCAATTTCAGAGAAAGATGTAACTGCGTAATCTTTGGATATACATACACATAGAAACATGTAGAGTAATGAAAATGTGGGCATTGATAATAATGTAATAATTATTATTATTTTCTATTTTGTGCTTCACGAGGAAAGCTTTCAAATTAGTAACCATTTAATTTACTATTTGCAAGGCTCATTAATAAACCTTGCAGTGCAAGTATTTGTGTTTTCATTTGTTTCTCACACTGGCCATCCCAAATTCCAGTTTAGATTTTAATATTCGAAAGTTAATTGATTATTATTTTGATTAATAATAATATGTAATGAAATGAATTCCTGATAATTGTTTCTGATCTCATCGACTACTTATTCATGCTGAAAAGCAACCGAGAACTGTGGCTTGATTATAAATTTTATTCTATGGTTCAAAAACTTTATAAAAATTCCAAACTAAATTTATCTAATATTTGAGAGTGAAAAATTTAATATTTATCTAATAATAATTATTAATTAATAATTATACTAATTACTAATAACTAATGTTATACATGTGAAATATAGTGAACCCAGTATATAATAGAATATTTGCTTAAGAAGACAACAAAGTTTCTACAAACTTCATTCGTCTTTAGAAAAACTAAAGACTCAGATTGTGCGTAACTCTTTCAAGACGAACGCAGTTACATTCGAAAATTAAAGTAAATCGGGTTTTTATTGGATCTTCAATTTCCTGTGGTCTTCATTTATACTCTCCAGAAGAACCTTTTGCTGCCAATTTGTTAATCAAATCTTCATATACTTTATGTTACTTTAGCTCATATTGTTAATCATATATTTTCGAATTGTAATTTTGCAATTATAATTTTATAATAAAAAGCCTTTGATATTTTGTTACTGCAAAGTGTGAATCTATATATCCTTTTAAAGTTTTTTATACAGGGATTTTAAAAGGGCTTTTAATCAAGCAAAAATAAATCGTAATGAACAACATTTTGTTTTTGTATATACTAATATCTACATAAGATGTGGAAAACAGTTTTGAACAGATTTATATGAGAAAAACAAAATTTGTTTTATAAAGAGAACATGCAATCAACCATTGGATTTTGATAATTTGTTATTTACAATTAAGTTTCATCTATGAATATCATCATATGTTCGCATGTTTTCGTTGCGATACACAGGTGTGTTTTTAACTCTTTCACCGACATATAATACAACAAGATTCTATGCCTCAGCCATTGTTAGCAAATGACATTGCATAGCAAATATCTAAAGATCGCATTCTCTTACGACGGATAATTCATCACGGATATCTTTTAGAATGCAAATCAGGTTATCAATGCCAAGTAGATATCCATCTTCATGTGAATTGAGCGTCCATTTGATGAGATGGGTTATACTAGAATCAAAAGGTAATGGTATTGTCTTTGCAAAGTCGATCAGCCAGATACCAGTGCTCCGTTTATCGTAAACGAACAATAAAGACGAACCGATAAACTAAGAAACAGAATCAGATTAAATCGGATGAATTAAATCAAAATGAATGAATTAAATCGGATTAATTAAATTTAATTAATAAAATCTAATTAATTTTAATTAATTAATTTCATATAAATCTTGCTAAAAAGTCGATATAATAAAGTTATCAACTTTATTATATTAAAAAATAAAGTTAATAACTTTATAATGTAATATAATCTAATAAATCCAATAAATAAAATAATTAAATCCGGTTGATAAATCAAATAAAATCAAATTGATAAACATCAATCTGATTGTTAGTTGATAAACATCTCAACTAACATCTCAATTAACGCCTCTCAACATGTAAAAGCAACGGCTACGAGCTGCTCACACATTAAGTGCACGGAAATAAACTTAGAGTACATTGAACTAAGATCTGAACTTCGAGTACATGACGATCGTGACTTTACTCCTTTATATATTAGAAACCGGTATTTATATACATTATAAATAATATATATTTATATATATTTATATTTTTATTCGAATTAATTAATAATTAATTAATAAGAAATAGACCATTATAGCGCATTACACCATTTTAATAAATATTTAAAATATTTTTGATTGTAAAATCTTTACTTTTAAATATGTAAAATTGCATTTAATGTCTTTAAATTGCACAAAATTGTATTTAATAAACGTTCCAGTTTATCGATTCGAAGAGCAAGTTTTCAATAAAGATGGGATCAATTTACTTTAAAATTTTAAGGTTTTGCTGTCTACTTCTTTCTTTCTATTTGTAAATCTGACAAATACATAGAAACATTCATTCGGGATTAGTAAATAACACATTTGAATAGACAAAAAGTATAAATTAAACTAATGAACATGAATACTACATTACAGTTTTAACATAAATAATCACTTTAGATTAAAAGCAAAAGGAATACTATAATTTCATTAAATATTACGTAATATTATAATTATAAACATTATAATTGCAATGTTTGATGATATTAAATATGTAATGATTATTTTATAATTAAAATTTAAATTTAGTTATAATTAAAAATTATATTATAATTTATTACATTTAATTATATTATTATATATCAAAATTTTATTATTATATTATTAAATAATATACAGATATTTATGGAAATAAATTAGCTAAAATGTTTTGAGAAACAAAGTTTTAAGTTAAAATTTATAAAGTCAGACTGATTTTGAAGGTAAAGCATGCAATTTATAAATGCAGACTGATTAAAATAGCTAGTATTATTTATTATAATCCCGATATGATGTTTTCAAGATTGATAAAATCTACATTCAGAGAGTGAAAATACACTCACTTTTACAGGAAACCAAAGTTACATAAATATGCAATAAATGCAATTTATTATAACATATAAAATTTATTTTAGTTTAATTTATTTTATAAATTATTATTTATTTTATAATAAAATTTATTATTTTTTATAAGTAATAAAATTTATTTTATTTTATTCAATTTATCATAATATGCAATTTTTATACAAAAATATAACAAAACATTTTTACCTCATGAGTTTTGAAAAATACTGAGTCGCATAGAGTTTCTCGAATAAATTGCAGTCGTTTTATGAAGTGTTTCTGTAAAATAATAAATTAATATTAACTTTATAAATATTAGTACAATTTAATTTAGTACTTGGGAATTTTGTCGGTCGACGCCGAAAATGCTTATAAAAGAGCAAATCACCAAGTTGTATTATTCATCATTTGTTTTATCCAATATATTCTAAATACGTATGCTAGCACTATCTTGGTGGCAACTAAAGAGGGTATCATTGATGCTAATGAGGGCTTCACCCAGTGTGGCCCTTTTGAAGCGTTATCCATACCGTAGATACGGCGTATACATGAAAACACCACACAAACGATACAAAGATGACTGGAATTTGTTGGACCCGTCGAAGAATTGATGAAAGTGTTGGACATATTTGTTGAAATCGGATTTTAATATAAGTATATAGTAAACCCGGAAAAATTCAAGCTGCTTACACATCCCAACAATATGGGTAGGTCAAAAATCTTCTTTGAACATGAACATATTTCAATCAATTTTGAAGGTATCAGGATGATTGGCACAGCTGTTGGTACGTTGTCTTACGTAGAACAAGAGGTGAAACAAAAGGTAGTTGGTTGGTCTGATCAAGTAGACACGCTGAGCATGGCAGCGGATTGTGACGCTCACTCCACATATTTTGCATTCATCAAAACATTACAATGTCGTTGGACACACTTTATGAGAACAACGAGATGTGATATCGATTAGTTCACCAAGCTGATCGTGTCGATCAACGACTTTACTGTTAAAGTTCGCGACCACAGCTTGTCGGAAGAGGATATGGCCATATTTGATCTTCATCATCATATAGGCGGACTTGAAATCAAATATCACGTTTTTGCCTCCCAACATGAGTATGAATCTTCAAAACAATTGTGTAGTACATTCGATACAACAAAATCGCTCTATATATATATATATATATATATATATATATATATATATATATATATATATATATATATATATATATATATATATATATATATATATATATATATATATATATATACGTGAACAGCGTTTCGTGACGCAATATATGTGAGGTTCGGCTGGACCCATCTAAGATAGCAAAGAAATGCATATGCGGAAAGGATTTGGATTCTGTTCATGCATTGTCATGCAATAGAGGTGGTTTATTAACCATACGTCACAATGAGATTCGCGATATTGTATCAAAGGTACTCACAAACATGTTTTCTGAGGTCGCCACTGAGTCAAGTCTATCTGGCGTTCCTGACGCAATAAGTTTCGAAAATGACGCGGCAATTCGAAGACCAGATGCGTGCCCTGATATCGTGTGCTGTGAATTGCTCGGTGGTAGGATGGAACTACGTTTTTTGGCGTATGCATGTTCAACGAGGGAGCGTCATCTTATAACGATCGCCAGCTGCGATCGTTAGCTGCGTGCTTTGAATATCATGAGCAACGAAAGCGAAGCGAGTACGAAGAAAGGATACGAGAAGTTGACCACAGCTCCTTCTGCCCTCTAGTGTTTGCATCGACGGGTAGTGCAGGCAGAGCAGCAAACGCAACTCTACGTTTGTTAGCGACAAATATCAGCGAGAAACACAAGTCTAAATTTTCCAGTGTAATAGCGTGGCTCCACACGAAAATTGGAATTGCTCTAGCAAGGTCGATATCAAAATGTTTCCGATCACCACGGTTCAAATTCAATGCACTGGTGCATTCGGTCGTAGACATTAAAATGTAAATCGCACAAGGTCGATCAATCTTAATGCAATGGTGCATTCGGTGGTAGTTATTGAAATGTAAATCGCACAATTACCTTTATTGTAAATCAAATTAATATTTTAACATTATTAATATTGGACCCATTTGTGGGTAATTTGCGGGTTGTATAAACGCGCAAATTGGACCTATTTGCGCTTTTGAGCAGCTATCGTGGAGTAAAATTAATCTAGATTTCTATTCCGTAATTTTTATAAAAATACATAAAATACAAACATGTCACGTAATTTTATCAAGAAAATAACTAAAAATCAATGACGAAACATTACTTGTAATCGTTGACTATAATTTCGAATAGCAATCTTGAAGCTAACAAATCGATATATCATCTTGTAAAACCATGACAATATATAAAAATACATATTTTAATCATCACTTAAATCGCTTTTTATCTGTGACGATAAAAAGCGACAAAATGAAATATAATTATAACATATGGATATATCGAACAATTGTATTGTGTAGATTTAACAATAAATTATGTTAATTCTTAAAACAACTATTTGCTTTAAAAAGAATTAATTCAATTCATTTTATTATTAATTATTAATAATAGCCGGAATATTAGGATGGGGCAATAATAGCCATATTGCCACATCCTATACCCGGAAATCTTGTACAGCCGTTTTCCATTATCACGAGGCTTGGAAGAGGTCAAAATACGGTGAACGTATTGCACAGATCGAGAGAGCGTGTTTCTACCCAGTGGTCATTGCTACGAATGGATATTTATATTTAATAATCTAAATTGATTCAATGATATTTTTATTAATTAAATTTTATGGGGGCCTTAACAGAAGATTTATTATTAAGTTCGTATATCATACAAACTTTTACGTACGTATATTTAAATTTATTAATTTAATATTATAAATTTGATTTAATCTGATAAATTTAATTGTAGAGTTTATGTAATAATGGAAGCATTATCTGTGCTTTAAACAAATTTCAGCATATTTTTTAGAATTTTAATTATTAATTATTAATTTTAAATTAAAATTTTGTTATATTGCATTTGATCATTATAAATCAATTTTTTTAAATTAGATCAAAATTAAAATTAAAGTTTGTACGACATAAAATTAAAGATTGAATATTTAAGCTATAAAAAAGTTATAGATGATAATATCTAACTTTATTTGGACAATAAATTTAGATAATAGTAATGGTAAAATTTAATTCCGACAATAAATATATTTTAAATAGTTGATAATGATCCATTATTGATAAATAATTATTGGAGCTGGATCAAACAAAAGAGGAATTTTTTACTGATATCTCGCTAACTTATGTTAGCATCTTAAGTACTTCAGATGGAAACTTCTGTTACTATCTGAAGATGCTAACAGAAGTTAGCGAAATATTAAAGAAATTCCTCTTTTATTTGAGATTAAGTTCCAATCAATGTAACATGAATATTACATGTTACAAATATTCAAATGTTTTCACTATTTCAGGAACTTTACAAAATTTTCAGAGATATCAAATTTCATGTAATGAATAATTCATAATTTTAATATTATCATATGGATATCGTATATCCATATGATAATTTTGAATAAATACAATTTATAATCGCATGGCATTTACCTTTTAATTATTTCGATCGGGACGCATTTAGGATGCGGTCATTTTATTTATTTAAATGAAATCAAATATACCTGATTTTATATTAGATATTAGTTATCAAATGCTTACACATTATAATCGTCATATTTATATTTTGCGGGTATTTATAGAAAAGGTATAAATCGTTATGCGTTTTTGCACGATACTTTAAACGTTCATTTAATTTCAATGTTATAATTTTGCCATTTTATGAAATCCAATAAAATTGAAAAGCATTACCGTAATCGTCAAGGAGTTATTTACAAAATACTTCAAGTGCAGTGATACATCACTTCTTGTTTTCGATCTTTGAAATTTTTTAAGAGTATCGTCGTGGCTTTTCTAAAAAAATAAATATCAAAATTTAACAAAATATATATTTACGTTCTAGCTTTGAGTTACATTGACGAAACAAAATGTTTGCATAAAAAAGTAAGAAATAATAAACATTATTGTTTATTTATTGTTTAAAATTATTAATTAATTATTAATAAATAATTAAAAATAAATAATAAATAAAAAATTAATTAATATTTTAATAATTAATATTAAAATAATTAATTACCCCAGAATGGCTTGATTGCGCAGATTTTAATTTCAAAGACGAATAAAATTAACACAAATTCTCACAACTTTTTAATATTATTGAAGTAATTCATTTATCTAGAAATTTATATTTTTTGAATATATTAACTGATTTCAACTAAAAATTACTACCTAACTATCGGATTAAAAGTTTTCTACAATATGTTAATAACTTAGTTTAACTAAGTTAAAATATTTTGAGATTAAGACTCGTTCAAGATTTAAAAAAATCTTTTCTCTGTCAAAGATAATGTACCAATTAGCGGCAGTCAGGCATATCACACTTTCAGCGCGAATCGTCTAAAAATACGGACAAACACAGTCAAGCAGCAAGCTCGATACACGTGGATCGAGATAACTCTAGTTTATCATACGAATCCGTGTATGAGCAAGCAGAACGTTTCGAGGGAGAACCATCACTCGTATCGATTCCGACCGATAATTTAAAAAATCTCTTCTCTGTCAAAGATAATGTACAAATGGTGGTTTACAAAAAGTTTGATGAATTAGAAGCAGTAATGGAAGGAGAAACAACGTATGATACAGTTAAAAATTTTGTGAAATCCAATACTGTTCCGTTGCTCTCAAATTTTAATGCTGAAGATGCTAAATTTATGTTTGATATTAAAGTGAACGTTCTCTTATTTGCCGGAAATTCCACTAATCCACTGAACACAAGTAAAAAGGATATTATTGATAATTACAGAAATGTTATGTTGGAAACGCAAAGTCATTTCGTGGGACAGTTGCATTCGCTCATGTTGATGATGGCCTGGAAGATCATTCTCGAATATATGAGTTTTTCGATTTAACTGCCTCCCAATTACCGACCATTTCGTCTTATCAAGATTAAAGGCAATTTGGTTAAGTACAAGTATGACCATGAGAATGAAATAAGCGACGTTAATCTAACGCATTTCGTTCAAAAGTGTTAAGATAACAAAATTGAGCCTCACTACAGATCACAAAAGTTGCCGGATGATTGGAACAATGGTCCAGTCAAAACTCTTGTACAGAGCAATATCATTTCTGTATCACATGATCCATCGAAAGCTGTTTTAGTGGAAATTTATGCACCCTAGTGTGGTATTTGCCAGCGTATTGAATCGGTGTACAATTAGCTCGTTACTCATTTTGAAAATCACGCAGATGTCTTCGTCGCTAAAATTGATGCTACACTTAACGAAATACCTTCTATCCCTATTCGCAGCTTCCCAACAATTATGTTATTCCCAAAATGAAAATATTCAGCCAATTGTTTATGCAGGAAATCGTACTTTAGAAAGTTTTATCATGTTTATTAAAAGTGGAGGAATATCTGAATAAGCAATTGTGGACAAGGATAAATCCATACCTACAGTTGAGAAGGAGTCAGTAGCAGTTCCAGCAAAAGAAGAATTGTAGAACAATTATATAATTATTATTTTAATTTATATAAGGTTTAATATGTCAGTGTTTCATAGTACTATTTATAGTGCCATGAAATGTTATTTTTAAAGTTTATGCCATTTATTTTAATTGTAAAATAATTAATTATTTAAATTAATACCGTTTCTTGAACATTTAAACATTATGGCGTGGAAGGCAAGAAGAATTCAAGAAATAAACAACCTAGTGTTGCTTAAATATCATACTGATGAAGGGCGGATCCAGTATTGGCATCTTGCTTTGCGCTCGATAAGAGTGCTATAAAAATCCTAATGTTTTATACAGAGATTTTCAGAAATGAATACAGATTATGCTGCATCCGGTGGATATTCCAGCTGTATGGACATAATATTAAGGACATGCTTGTGTTGGCTATCTGGCGGTCATTCTCTGCATCCAGCAGTGGGATGTACTCGTTACTGATGAGGCACAATATTTCGAAACAGCAAAACTAGGTTATTTGTTTGTTAAGTTCCTGTTACGCTTCCCCACGTTAATATGAAATGCAAGAAATGAAATTGCAGGAAATGCAATTATTCTTTGAAAATTCATAAACTGGTAATGGAAGATCCAATATTGGCATTTTGTCTTGTTAGCGATCGACAAGAGTGGTAATATCCCATGAATAAATACAGGTAATGCTGCGTCCTGTGGATATTCCGGCTATATGAATTTACACCTGAATGATATTGTGTTGGCTGTCTGGCGGTCCTCCTCTGCATCCTGCAGTGGTAGATATACGTCACTGATAAGACACAATATGTCGAAACAGCAAAGCTAGGTTATTTGTTTCTTAAATTCTTTTTGCCGTCCACGTCATAATAATTAATTATTATTTAAATATTTACGTATTTTTACTTCAAAAATCTTCATTTTGTGCTTCCTAATCGGGTTATTTAATATATAAATAAAGCAGATTTTTATTAATTTAAATATCAAATTTGAAATCTATTATATTTTAATATTTATTTAAATAAACAAATATAATATATGGTGATATACAACAAGGGTTTTATTATCGAAAACTTTTGCTAAAAGCAAACAAATAAACCAACTAGATGGATTCTCTGTGTTAAATTTTAAATTATTTTACACATATTTATACAACATACTTTTATTGCTTCAACTCGAAATCCAAGTTCAGTGCTTGAGCTGAGGTTCTCTCTCCAAACCATATATCTTAGTTTCGTAATTGCTTTCAAACTGTGCTCTTCTTCAGTCGGTTCATCATTATCAATACAAATCATTTTTTGGTATAAGTCCTAAACACTAAATTAATATTACTTGCATTTTAACTTAACTGTGTAAATTCTATCAAAAGAAAAGTCTGCATGCATATTAGTAAAATTAAGGCTTATAGCAACACTACAAATATCAATTATTGGTATGGAAGAAACAATTGCCATCATCACAGTATTCGAAACAACACGGCATCAAAATAATATATATGTAAACTGGTAATTGGAAGATCCAGGATTGGCATTTTGTCTTGTTAGCACTCGACAAGAGTACTAATATCCTATGAATGAATTAATGCTGCGTCTATATATATTCAGATTGCAGACATAACCTTCTTCCGGGGTCCATCTTTATTGGGACCCGATTATTTAGATAAAACGAAATAAATAATTATAACCAGAATAATTATAACAAAAGTAAATTTTATGAAAGCGTTTTACTCTTCAATTTTAAAGGAATAATATTGTAAGTGTTTAATTTTATGAATGTTTTTCAATTGTAATGATTTTGTTTCTGTTTTTTTATTGCATTTATTGAATTGTATAAATAGTTCAGAACTTTACGTGTGCAATATAAATGAAGAAGACTGTCATACAGTCGAAACGTTTTAAATAAATTTTAGATTTCAAAATCTCTTTTTTCTGGTTATAATTATTTATTTCATTTTATCTATATATACCATGGGCTCAAACGAGACTGATTTGTAATTACTGGTTCACACAACAGAATTACATATACGCTAGTCATATTTGTATAATAATATAAATATTATTGGAAAAATTTCTTTAAAATGAAAATCAATGCTAAGGTGATAAAATACGTTCTTTCAATAAAATCAATTAATTTATCTATGGGTAATAATATAATCAAGAGGGAGTGTGAGACCATTCCGCGTGAATTATGTACGCAATCATTTCTAGCCAGACGCGGAAGAACGACGATAACAGTAGCAAGTACCGTTTCGTCATCACAATGACTCATCAGTGCCAGATCCCTCCCACTGCTTGATACAGAGAAGGACTGGCAGACGGCACACCATTCACGCGGAATGGTCTCACACTTCCTCTTGAAAATTAAAAAAGATATTAGCCGATAAAAAGAGACCCGCGCTGGCATTTGCCAGTGCCTCGTGTGCCGTCTGCCAGCAGTGGGAGGGATCTGGCACTGATGAGTCATTGTGATGACGATACGATACTTGCTACTGTTATCGTCGTTCTTCCGCGTCTGGCTAGAAATCATTGCGTAAATAATATAATCAGTTTAAAATAAAAATATGTTTTAAATAAAATTCGTTTATAACCTTCAAAACAACGAAAAATATTTAGCTGCTGTTTTAATCAACATCGTTGCAATATCGATTTGATTCCCGCATATTTAAATTATGTGCTGCTTTATGCAAATCCTTCACCATAACGTTGTAATCAACTAATATAATGGATTTATTTATAGTATAGAATCAAAGAATCGACACTTTATTCGATAAAAAGGTCTAGTTCAATATTTCAGTAGCTGCTGCCATTATCAGAAACCAGGTCCCGATGATGACAGCAGCTATTGAAATGCTAGACTAGACCTTTTAATATTATATATAATATATAATATATTATTATATATGTTATACATTAAAATCCATTGTTAGCTGTTGTGGACAACCGTTACTTTTAAGTTTATAAAATTCAGTTTTGTGCTTTTCTCCAAATTACAGGACAACACGAAATGCCCAAATCGAAACAAAATAGTTATCTTAACCTACACTTTAGTAAACAAATAAAATAGTAATATAAATTAAATAAAATATCAAATTATATTAGTTATAACATTAACTAATATACAAATATATCAGTTTAATAATATTATTTTGATTTACAATTAAACACGGAGGATTTACAAATTTGCATGGAACGATCTTTAGCTGATAAATTACTACTAACATCCCACAAATGCAATTACCTCCCTTGGTTTTTGAGCTTTATCGCTTCCTTCAAGTTCACGTTCAAGATATGTCCGTACGCCCATTTTTACATCCATAACACTAGGATCTTTAAAGGTCGCCAAAAGATCTTCAAGTTCGATAAATTCTAAAACCAATGATGCTAGCTGAAAATGTTCGCATTTTTTGCATATTATAAAGGCGATCGTTTTAAAATTTTATATAAAAATGATAAATCCTTGAAAACAAAATATATTTTTACTGATTATGCATAAAAGAAGTTAGGGAAATATTTAAAATTTTATTTTTTCGATCCTGCTCCTAAAATTCAATAAAGAAAAATTGATCATCAGAATCAAATATTTACAATAATTTAAATTATTTTAATTTTTTAAATTATAAAAAATTGGATAAATTATAAATGCATTATAAATTTATTTTTAATAAACTATTAAAATTTTTGTAAATTAATTAATAATTTAACAAATAATAATTAAATATCAACATAAATGTACTATTTTTCCCGCCCATTTATATTCTGATTGAAGGAATATGGAAGACTCAAACAGCGTAAACTAAGTATATGCTGTTTCGACTTTTGAGTCTCATCAGTAGGGGCTGATGCACATCTGGATTGAAGTGCAGCATCCCTAGACAGCTCTATACGTCCTTCTAGTACACATTCATTACTAGGAATTAACACTGGTGAGAGTATTCATCACGAATAATTCGCTCAACAGGACCTAACAAGTAGAATAAATTCTACTTGCTGATTGATTCATTCAATTCTGATTGATTTCTATTCAAATTGGATCCTTCAATCAGAATAGAAATAGGCGGGAAAAGTAATACATTTATATCATTACCATTAGCGGCAAAGGAGCTTTGTTTATGTGCGCTTGATAAAAGTGTTTTTAAATCCTACTTGTTTAGTTTTCCCGATTACTTCAATCAGAATATAAATTGGCGGTAAAAGTAAGTAATTTACAACCAGCAATTAAGAAAATGGTGTACGGGCTAGATAAAAGTGATCCTGGTGAGCGAATTATTCGTGATGAATACTCTATCCAGTGTTCATTCCAAAAGTAAATGTATGTGCACTAGAAAGACTTATTGAGCTATCTATGGGTGCTGCACTTAAATCCAGTTGTGCAGCAGTCCCCTAATGATAAGACTCAAAAGTCGAAAACATTAATTACTAATTCTAATTTTTATTAAATTATTAGTAACAAAAGTTAATACAAAAGTATAACAAAATTCCATACTTAATTAAATATGATTTTAAAGTGATATCTTCAATTGAAGATTGATGCAATGTTGATGTCCTCATCAGTTTACAATTAGTGATATTCTAGATAAAGCTGCAAAATAATAAAATCTTTATTAAAATTTAATTTAAAGTAATAATTTAATAAGTAAAAAATATTAAAAAACTATTATTTATTTCAAAAATAATATATATTATTAATGGTCAATATAATTGTAATATATTATATGCTAATATAATATTTTATGAGTTAATTTTGATTACATGTAACTTTAAATGCTATAATAATTGTGTGATTTAATATTATATGATAGTAAAAAGTAAATTATACAAATTATAATATTATTATACAATTATATGGAATAATAATATCTATATTATAATTAATAATGCTTGTTTAATTAATATAAATGAAATATTAAATGAAATAGCGAAAATAACTGAGAAAATTTTGTCAAAAATTTTGAGAACACAATATCCTTTAATAGGCAAAATTGACTATCAGCTGCTAAATACGACCAGTTGTTCTAGACAACCGGCAACCAGAAAACCACAAAACATAAAACTATTTCTGAACATGATTATAAATACCTCTATCATCCTGATCGTCAATAACTTTTCCGTAATATTTTGGTATTAAGTTTGAAATAATATCAGATTGCATCGAATCATATTGCAGCATTTCGTTTTCATCAAAAGCTTTCAGTAATGAAGAATTCCTAAACCCTTCGCGAAATGTACCTTTTAAATCAGAGGTAGTGAAAGTCGGTCATTCCTTGTTGCTGTTACCTTTATGTCCACCTAGTTGAAACCATTCTTTTGATTTATTCTTTTTAAACCGCAAGACGTCTGCAAAGACATTCAAAAATGTACCCCACTGAGCACTCGGCTAAAATTACGAATTTAAATGTTAAAATTTTCCATTTTGAAAAATTAAAATTATCACAATGTGATTGTGCTATTATTACAAATAATATATTAATATTATTTATATAATAAAAAGCATAATGAAGTTTAAATATCTGATTTTTTCAGAAGTCATTGAAACAGAAAACGCAAATAATGTAGCAACTGTTTTCGAATATCGTAGTTAATATTACGCACCCAACTGTATGGCTGAGTATATCTCTGAGTTTGCATGTTTTACATAAAAAGAGATTAGTGAAATAATATTTTCTAGCATTTGCTATTGATTTAGCGTACAATATGTAATTACTTGTATGATTGTGATTGATCACTTAAGCACAACACATCGTTTACTGCACTGATCGCATCTGATAGCAGCAATGCAACTATAGGTAGCGCATATTACTTTTAAATTATCAAAATAATAATTAAAATTCGTAATTCATTAGTGCTTCCATATAGGTTTTCGTTTAAGGAAATCCATTCGTTTACGGAAAGCCTATGACAATTAATTTTATAAAAATTAATTCCAATTAACACATTTACAATCCATATTTTAATGGATATAATATATATAATTAAAAATCCGATTGTGTTAAACTGTGCTCTGGGAACTAATAAGCTTCAGTTTCATAATTGTAGATTTTGCCAAAAGCCGGAGTTCGATTACAAGTAGAGTAGACTTCCTTATCACTCATAGACGAGCGGATGGTAGCCGGCATCACTCATCAGTAGGGTAAACTACCATCATTCGTTTCGGCTGCATTGTGATATATTAAGGAGATGCCTTTTTAATATATCACAAGGCAGCCGAAACGACTGATGGTAGATCACCTAATGATGAGTGATGCCGGCTACCATCCGCTCATCTAGGAGTGATAAGGAAATCTGCTCTACTTGTAATCGAACTCCGGTTTTTGGCCAAATCTACAATTATATATAATAATAGTTTCACTTAAATCGGTATTGCTCGATATTGCGATTAGCAATTCTTTCCATATGTTTGTGTAAGTGTTCGAATCGAGCATATTCTTTAGCCTGCAAACTTTCGTCACTCTTAGACTGCATTGCAAATTATAGGATTTAAGAGCTAACGTCACCTACAATTTAAGCTAGATGTCGGAAATGCATTTTCACAATGTCACAGAGGCAGCCGAAACGGCGTGTGATAGTTCATCTTACTGACGATGGCTGCCGGCTATCACATGACTGTCTAGGAGTGACGAAAGTTTGCAGGCTAAAGAATATGCTCGATTCAAACACTTACACAAATATATGGAAAGAATTGCTAATCGCAATCTCGAGCAATACCGATTCAAATGAAACTCTTATTACATAGAACGAATTGATCCACTCAATCTCGGTTTCTTACAGTCAAGCATACGAAAGTTTGATCCTCTGGTTGTTAATGATGGTTTGCATTGCAAATTGTAGGATATATATCTTGGTCTGTTGAGGATATATAGGATGCTGGCTGGAGTTTATGCTTCTTCATGAGGAAAACATAGTGATTTATTTACGAGTACACCTTTGGTGTCCCAGGGCAGGTGTAACAACAAATTCAATATATTCAAGCTTGGATACTATACGAGTCAATAATGAAGTCTTAATGATTTCTTAGCTAAGGGATTGTATAAAAATATAACTTTCTTATTATAGGCAATTTAACTTTAACGGGTAAAAAATTGCGAACGATAATGTTTTAAAATTACAGTTTATAGTAAATAGTTTAATTTATATAAACTATACAAATTTATATAAATTATATTTAATTTATATTTAATAGAACTAGTTTAATTTATAGTTAATTTATATTAAAAAATCGATGAGTGGAAATTATCGGAATTCTAAAGTCGTTTTTACATCTAATGAATGCAGCCGAAATATTGCATGATAAAAAAAATTAATTTCTAAATCAAATTTTAATATTTGATTGTATTTAGTGATGCTTATCTATTAAAAGTTTTAATTACGTGCAAGCTGCTATCACATCCTGTAATTGCAAGAAAATATATAAAGTAACCTTTCTATGTAGTTTCATTTTTCTGTTTATTAACTTCCTTGTATGTTGTCTCCAAGATGATTCTGGTCGATGTTGCTGTTCCCCAGTAATGCAACTGCCACTATCATCATCACAGGTCGTATGATATGGTAAGTTTTCGCCTTTTGCGCTCTCGGTGATATGTGTCGAACTTCGTGAATGATTGCTGATCAATTTACTCATCTGTAAAGGAGCTATTGATGCGTGGCGTTTACTAAAAGGAATCTGCAGTTTCGATGACCGATGAACAGTAGGAGACTTGCAAACATTTAATGACTGTTCATTACAGCTTACTTCATAATCGTTGTCTTTACTCTTCGATAATTTATTCGTAGTTACATCGTTTGCATTTTTTATAGCATCCGCTGGCTCATCATTAATGTCAGATGTTGGTGGCGATAGAGACTGTGTACTGCTTCCACCGCTTACATTCGACATGTCGAATGAATACTTTAATTGACTTAACGCTCTCCACCCAGCGCGAACTTTGCTTCGCAGTGTCCTATCTGTTTGATGAACGTTATTGTTATTGCTGGTATTGTTACTGCTGTGATAGCTATTAGACTTTTCTCGGAAATTAGTTTTTGTGTCGTTTAACAAAATGTATTCTCCTCCGTCATTGTACGAAACGTTGTACATTTTTGATTTTTCACGGATGCTAGTACATCCGTTGTCAGTTAGATAACAAAAGGTAGTAACAGGTAAACTTAACAAATGTGCAGTATTGTTTGATGAATTTATGTTGTTTCTGCTGCACTCATTGTGCATCATTTCTTGATTGTTCAATGTTGCGAGAAATGATGATTCTATCGACGAATTAGTTAATTCTGCATTGCTTGCTGTTGAACTAATACTACTACTGCAGTCAGTTGTAGATGAAGAATTTGATGTGAATAGAGAAGATGATGGTGATGATCGATCTGGCAAATTATATATAGTTGAGTTAAGTTCATCAACATTTGAACTATGCAGATTAATTGGGAAACTCGAATAACCTTCCTCCGCTGGACTCGTAAGACAAACTATTGGTAATTCATTGTAATAACAACGCTGCATTATATCATCATCATCATGCCTAATTTCTGTTGATGAACGAAGTAATGGCGGTCTAATCCTCTTTCTCGACATTTGTTATTTTGATAAAGCTAAAGGTCTATAACTAGTGGACGGCCTTTCAAATCGACAGGCAGCACTATTAAATAAAATATTTGATGTCCAAAACAAAAGCATATTTAACAATTAGATGATAAATAATTTGGAAAAATAAAGTATGCTCATCTATTAAATTTATTGAAAATGAACATTTGCAAATATCATTAAAGTATGTGTATATATAGTAAAAAGTATTTGTAGTATTGGTTGTATTAGTATTACTAGCGTTGGTGCTCGACAAACGGCGTACACTGAGTTTAATTAATTGAAACTTAGTCAAATTTTTGGTGATAGTTTATTTTTCTATTGCTATAAATAAAATGCTTTCTCTTTAAAAAGAAGAAAGAAAGTATTCGCTTAAAAAAATAAAAAAAACAAAGTATTAGTATAAACATACTTATATATAGTGTTTTTCAAAAACAAGCTAAGAGCAGATGAAAAATCAATTAACGTTTTGAAGTTTCTTTTTCTTTCTCTTAAGCAACTACTTAAAGGCCTAAATTTATTTGGCTCATCAAAATTTACATATAACTACAAATTTGTAGCAGCCGACAATGTAAATTTCCTGTTCGTAACAGTCTCTTATCAAAATTAAAGTTTTATAATCAGTTCAAATCAGTTTGATAAGCAGTTTAACATAGCAGTTCCTCCTGATGATCTCTGTTTCTTACTCGAAAACATCGTATATTATTTATTATTCAATTCATAAAAATTGACTTTTATTTTAAATTTCAATTTTAAATTTTAACTTGATATAAATTAAAAAAATCTTATATAAAATTATTAAATTATTTATAATTATTTAATTATTTATTATTTAATTTTAAATAGTTGATAGTGATCCATTATTGATAAATAATTATTGGAGCTGGATCAAAGAAAAGAAGAAATAATTTTTGATATTTCGATAATTACTGTTAGCATCTTCGGAAAATTACAATGTTTTTTTGATGTACATGCTTATATAAAAAAGTTCAAAACGATCGCCGCTATTTGCTTTGAGCAGGTGCTGCTGTTGTTAGCGATAACCAGCTGCTTTCACTGTTGTTTGAATTTTTGACAAGATTTCGGGTACTTTTGCAGTTATACGAAACGCAATATAAAAAGATGATTCAAAATAGTTTAGAAACAAAACTAAAATAATTACCATAATATTTTCATTCAAAATAAATAATTAAAAAAATAGAAAAATATAAAAATAATAATTAAAAGTACTAGAAAAATTAAATAAAGTATAAAAATTAAATAGAAAAGATTATTTAAACAAGAGAATCGTTTACAACTTCTTTACAAGATATTTAAAGTTACGTCAGGTTTATTATTCAACACAATAATATTGGAGTTTTTATAAATGTAATAAGCCTCAAGGATTTTTCTATTTAAACAAATTGTTTATTTTGCTAAAACAACAGTATTATTATAGTCAATATTGGGATCTAAATTTAAACTGGTCTACAATAGCGCTGCTTAGGCCTTTTTTGAGTGTGTATTTGTGTTGTTTTAATATATTCTCTAATGGTTGGCCTGTTTGACCCACATATATTTTATCGCATCCTAAACAAGAGATTTTATAAACAACTCCATCATTATCATGTTTGGGTTTATTTTTTTAAATGTTTTGTATATTCGGTATTTTACTATTATACAAAACAATATTTTTGAAGTATTTAATGTAAAAATTAAATAAAGTATAAAAATTAAATAAAAATGATTATTTAAACAAAATAATCGTTTACAACATCTTTACAAAATATTTAAAGTTACGTCAGGTTTATTATTCAACATAATAATATTAGAGTTTTTATGAATGTAATATTCCTCAAAAATTTTTCTATTTAAACAATTGGTTTCCTTTGCTATTAAATGTTTTATTATTTGAGACAAATCTTTTGAAATTAATATTCCAAAAATTATTTATAAATGGTAATCCTTTCTATTTTTTTGGCCCAAAACGAGAAAGGAAATACATAGGATTACCATTTATAAATAATTTTTGGAATATTAATTTCAAAAGATTTGTCTCAAATAATAAAACATTTAATAGCAAAGGAAACCAATTGTTTAAATAAAAAAATTCTTGAAACTTATTACATACATAAAAACTCCAATATTATTATGCCGAATAATAAACCTGACGTAACTTTAAATATCTTGTAAAGATGTAGTAAACGATTATTTTGTTTAAATAATCATTTTTATTTAATTTTTATACTTTATTTAATATTTCTAGTAATTTTAATTATTATTTTTATATTTTTCTAATTTTTTTAATTATTTATTTTGAATGAAAATATTATGGTAATAAATTTTGTTTTGTTTCTAAACTATTTTGAATCATCTTTTTATATTGCGTTTTGTGTTACTTCAAAAGTTGCCGAAATCGTGTCAAAAATTCAAACAACAGTGAAAGCAGCTTGTTATCGCTAACAACAGGAGCTAATAACAGCAACACCTGCCCAAAGCAAATGGTGAAGATTCGTTTTGAACTTTTTTATATAAGCATGTTCATTATACAAAATACATTGTAATTTTCCGAAGATGCTAACATAAGTTAGCGAAATATCAAAAATAATTTCTTCTTTCCTTTGATTCAGCTCCAATAATTATTTATTTATAATTTAATTATTTTGCTTTATTTATCATTACGTTTAATTTATAAAATTTAATATACGTAGACTCTGTTACCTAATCTGATTTAATTACTAGCATGCAAAGGAAATCTAATGCAATACCATAATATATACATCCAAATAGTGTATAATGCGCAAGCATAAAACATGATTTTATATTCAACGAAGCACTACGTATTAGATATATCCGCAGTGGAAATTTAGATTTTGAAAATAGTCTAATAAAATTGAAATGCAATTTACTAAGCCGTGGCTATAAAGAACGTATGATACGTACACCGATTAGCAAGTTAAGGAAATAACCACGCTCAACCTGGTTAATGACAAAGAATAAATTAAACAACGGAATTTAAATGGCATACTGGACTGCGAAACTTAGGTCGAAACGTGAAGAATGCACGTTTTCTGATATTTCAGAAATCTAATAATCTTATAATCTAATAATAATCTTATAATAATCTTATAATCAAATCTGATATTTCAGATCTAGCAACATAATTATGTCTAGTAAGATAGAAATGATAGATTCCAGCAATACGAAATGTCAAATAAGTGTATAAAAGGTAAACGCCTATGATTCACCACATACAAGTGCTTACAAGAGACCAAAAATTACAACATAACTGAAACAGGATAAGTTCCTAAGAATAACAATTGCATAGCAAAGTACATAATATATTTAGGAGAATGTACATCATGCAAAATGTAATACACATGACAGACTTAACGATCCTTAGGTGAGCGACTTAATAACCGAAGCGCCGATATAAAATATAAATTGAGTCGGGAAAACATTCAGAGATAGAATCAGAGAGCGACTTAATAACCGAAGCGCCGATATAAAATATAAATCGAATCGGAAAAACATCCAGAGATAGAATCAGAGAGGCTCTACAACATTGATGTTATGCCATAGTGTTATGCCATAAGAATACACGTTCAATATCTGTCATTAATTGACTATAACATTCATATATATTATTAGAAATGTATTTAAACGTGAAAGAAAGCAAATATAGAATTATATATTATTTAAAGTCTACGTTTTTCCTATTTCAAGATATTTTCATATTGTGCTGTATTCTTGTGTTTTATGTTGTTAATTTTGATACGGAAGAATTGTATATTAATTCTATACACTTATACGGAAGAATTGTATATAAACCTCTACATTTATATATATTTTCCTTGTTAAGATTATAACTTTTAAATGTTTGTATTTTCCTTTTTAATACAGTTTCTAAATTCAATCATTTGCTAATGTCGTTAACATTTCCTTATATGAATTTATCGTCTTCTACGTGTTTGTCTCACACACTGACATCAATGTTGTAGAGCCTCTCTGATTCTATCTCTGAATGTTTTTCCGATTCGATTTATATTTTATATCGGCGCTTCGGTTATTAAGTCGCTCTCTGATTCTATCTCTGAATGTTTTCCCGACTCAATTTATATTTTATATCGGCGCTTCGGTTATTAAGTCGCTCACCTAAGGATCGTTAAGTCTGTCATGTGTATTACATTTTGCATGATGTACATTCTCCTAAATATATTATGTACTTTGCTATGCAATTGTTATTCTTAGGAACTTATCCTGTTTCAGTTATGTTGTAATTTTTGGTCTCTTGTAAGCACTTGTATGTGGTGAATCATAGGCGTTTACCTTTTATACACTTATTTGACATTTCGTATTGCTGGAATCTATCATTTCTATCTTACTAGACATAATTATGTTGCTAGATCTGAAATATCAGATTTGATTATAAGATTATTATAAGATTATTATTAGATTATAAGATTATTAGATTTCTGAAATATCAGAAAACGTGCATTCTTCACGTTTCGACCTAAGTTTCGCAGTCCAGTATGCCATTTAAATTCCGTTGTTTAATTTATTCTTTGTCATTAACCAGGTTGAGCGTGGTTATTTCCTTAACTTGCTAATCGGTGTACGTATCATACGTTCTTTATAGCCACGGCTTAGTAAATTGCATTTCAATTTTATTAGACTATTTTCAAAATCTAAATTTCCACTGCGGATATATCTAATACGTAGTGCTTCGTTAAATATAAAATCATGTTTTATGCTTGCGCATTATACACTATTTGGATGTATATATTATGGTATTGCATTAGATTTCCTTTGCATGCTAGTAATTAAATCAGATTAGGTAACAGAGTCTACGTATATTAAATTATTTATAAATTAAACGTAATGATAAATAAAGCAAAATAATTAAATTACAAATAAATAATTATTGGAGCTGAATCAAAGGAAAGAAGAAATTATTTTTGATATTTCGCTAACTTATGTTAGCATCTTCAGAAAATATACTTTGGGATTAGGTTTAGTGTGGGGCATATTCTAATCCGATGTAATAATTATTCTTTTACTCCCTTGTTTTATCGACATCTTTGTTTATTCAAAGTTCACGGGCTCTTTGGTTCTGCTGGTAAAGTTGTCGAATACGTATTTTCTTTCTCTCATATAATTTTAAGTATGCTAAGTTAATTTCCTCGGGAAAAAAGTCCCGAAAGATCTTCATATCAATAAGCGTTTTTCGCTAGCATTGCTGTGTTACTTCCCAATTATAGTTTCACAACTACTCCATAAATGGCAACAGATTCTACAACAAATTGAACATTCTTTGCTGAATGGTATTTTAAGATACTATGACCGTATAGCTAACGAGTACAGCACGAATGAAATCAATAAGGCATAACTTAATAGTTTACTAAAGACAAAGCTAAAAAATCATAACCGTTAGTTAATAAATATGTTGATTATTTATTAGTGGAGAGAGTGGTATTGAAAAGTTAAAAGTGCTTGAATTGCACCTCGAACAGACGTAGAATGAAAACTCAGCGATAGAACGATAACAAATCAGATCAGCTAACTGAGTCTGTATTTTGTATAATTTATAAATTAAAAAGTTATAAAAATTTAAAACATAAATATTAAAAATAAATATTAATTTTTATATAAGATTTTATATAATTTAAATCACGTTAAAATAAAAAAATTGAAATTTAAAATAAAAGTCAATTTATAAATTAACTAATAAATAGCGAACGATATATCAGTATACGGATTTGAGGTCATCAGGAGGAACTGCTATATTATCATGTTTCGGCCACTTTATCTCGACTGAGCATTGCAGTGTGCCAAATACATGTTAATGGCGTGTTTCCTCTGGTAAAATTCGATAATTTAATGTCTTATTTTAATGCAAAGCAAATTGTTTATGATTCATCCATAAAAATTTGCCACTTAAGAGTTTAAATTTATTCTTTATATTATTGTCTTGATTTATATATTTTACTATTTTCTGCTTGATGTTATGTTTATAGTAACCTAGTTTAAAATATACATATATTAAATTATTTAAATAATTTTGAAAAAAGCCAATATCATTACATGTTGTTGCAATTCTTAAAATTTCATTATTTAATGTATTATATTTTATATTATATGGTATGCATGAATGCTAATGCAAAAATATGTTTCTTTAAAATTTAAATATGCCATCTTTACGATATAATTAATAATAGTTTTAATTTATGTTAATTTGATGTTCATATCTAGATATATACCTGCTTTATCATTGATATTGATGTTATTAAGAATAAGGCTACCTGGATAAATTTGTTCGATTATTGAGAAAGAAATCTGTTTCTTATCGAAACATTTAGATTTAATAATTACACAATTATGAACAAATTCATATTTTATTAAGCTTAAAAATAAATTAGCTATAATTAGGCTACTATTACCTCCCATTGGAACACCTTTCATTTGTCTAATTATAGATGTCCCTACTTTTAAATAATTTTGATTTATCAAAATATTTAAGGATTCTATTAATTCAATTTTATCCATATATTTATATTTATTTGATGGTTTAATTTTTGTTAGATAGGCGTTATAATTATTATAACATATATATGTATATCTTTTTCCGAATATAAGATTAATTAATTTTACTAACGCTTCTTTAATATCTACTAAATCTAGATTTGTATAAAGCGTACTAAAATCGTATGTATTTATATTTTGAAAATTTATTCCTTTTGTCTGTTCTAAAAATTCTTTTGTAGAATTAATACTGAAATAGTGTTTTATACCAGTATTAATTTCGATTACCTTGCAATATTTTTTAAAATGTGCTTTAATTACTTTAAGTATTTTATTCATATAGACAGAAAGTGGTTTTAATGTACATTTAAACGCACTACATATGAACCTAGGTTTTATTGGATTTTTATGTAATTTTGGATTCCAATATAATATAGGTATAGTTTTATTATCTAATTCAACCTTTATACCCTTTTTATCCATTATAGAACAGTGACTTGTAATAATTGTTTCTAAACTCAACTCACTACGTTCATATGTTGGATTTACATTTAAATCATTATAATTTATCTCTTTCATCGGTATATCATAATAAAGCTTTTTGCATATGAAGACAAAGTTATTACTAGCTTTAACAATTGTTATTAAATAGTCATTTTAAAATACATATAAATATTACAGATTAAACACAAAGAATAAGAAGAAGCTCTAGGGCGAAGCGTAAAAGTGATTTCGTTCATTATTGACTTGGTGGTATATATTTCGTTTATTGTCGACTAGGTATATATACTATGTAAGTATACTATATATTGTAGCTACTATAGTGGCTACTAATATATAATAGGTCCAGTCTGCTACAGTTGACTGAACTTTGATTCACGATTTCTAGGCGCAATATCACTTCTAGACGATCACTTTAGCATCGAAATGATGAGTACCCGTCAACACTCATCAATAGAATGAAGTATCCACTGGTCGTTTCGGTTGCCTGTGTGACATTGTGAATGAAGGCGCTTCCGACGTTTTTTTTAATTAACTAAGGCTTGCGCTCTTTACCAAATTAAATTGCTGTGCGAGTCATCCTTAAAGACTAGGCAAATCCAGGCCGTCTGCGTAACTTATATATATAATCTGAAATAGATCCCGTCTTTATTTTCAACAATTTCATCAACTCCAACTATATAGTTACGCCGACGGCCTCGAAAAGTAAATGCTACTTTTATAAAGCTAAATCTTCCGACTTCTTCAGATAATTTTATATTTGTAGATTTAAAAAAATCTAAGATATAAAAATATAAAATTTAATGAAGAATGTGAAAGCTGAAATGTTATAAAAACAGCATTTACTTTTTTGGGATATGCATAATTTCAGATTTTAATTGTTTAAACAACAAAGATTTAGGGTATTTTAAGTAAAACTTTGGCGAGAACTTTTTGAAAATAGTGGAGTTAGAATATGCTGTGATAGCAATATTGTTATTAAGAACGCCGGCAAACGCGGATAAGTAGTAATCTTGTAAACAGCATACTATGTGATCAAGGCTCAACGACAGTTAACAAGTGATGCGTATGAAATAATCAACGTGAGTCCAATGGAACATTAAAAAAGTTCTGTAAACATATATTTTGAAGATGTTATTGTTACCAAACTCTCTAAAAACGACTAATATGCGAGAACGCACGAGCATTGATAAAATCAGCTAACTGAGTCTACGTATTTAATATAATTATAAAATAAACAAAACATAATAATGCTAAATCAAAATTTAATAATTAAATAATAAAATTAATAATTGTTTTTAGATTTTCTATAATTTAAATCAAGTTTAAAAAAATTAAAATAAACGTCATTTTTATGAATTGACTAATAAATAACAGACGTTGTATCAGAATAAGAATTAGAGGTCATCAGGAGGAACTGCTATGCTATCAGGTTTCTGCCTCCAACTCCTCTACCCAACATAGCAGTGGGGCCAAATACATGCTAATGATGTATTTTCTCTGAAATAACTATCTAGTATCTTATTCTAATGCAAAGTATATTATTTATTATCCATCCATAAAAATTTGCCACTTAAGAGTTTAAATTTATTCCTTATATTATTGTGTTATTCCTATATTATTGTGTTTATTCCTTATATTATTGATATTTTACCTTTTGTCCAAAACGCACAAGAATGTATCTCCTTGTCCGGGAAGACCGATAATGAGTAATAACGGTACGGCTACATAGTGGCTCTCAAAGTACCTGAATTCAATATGTCAAACCAACATTGAAGCATGTTAGATCGTATATATCTAATATCGTAAAGTTAATAAACAAATTAGAAGATATTAATTCGTGAAGCAGAGAAGAGACAATAATGGTAACAGTAGATCTCAAATCACTTTACATCAGCATCCCAATTACGAATAGAGTCTCAATAATAGTCGATTATCTAAGATGTAAATGTGACAAAGATATCATAAATATTTCAAAGTTGCTGCTAGCAGTGCTATATGATATGATATGACGAAGATACTATAAATGGCCGCGGTTGCTAACAGTGCTTAACAATAACTACTTCAAATTCGACAATACAATATACAAGCCAAAATTGGATGTGTTATAGGAACATCAGTGGCTCAAGTGTTTGCGATACTATACATGGTCGCGGTTGAAAAGTTCTTTGACAAAAGAGGCGTTAGATCACTTCATTATGTGCGCTAAATAGACAACATATTTTTACTATGGGATAATTAAAGTGAATCATTAGTGAATACTATGAAAGAATTAAACAGGCGGTTTCCACTTAAGTTTAAATAGAAAGCTTATTTCCCAAATATACAAACTTCTTGGGTATTCAAATATATAAAGTTCTCAATAATGATCTACAAACACGACTACATCACAGCCCAACGTGGAAACCGGTATATTTCCATGATTCTGGCAATCATGCCCTATGCGGATTTCTATCATGTGAACCGCATTACAGTCTACACTTGAAGAATTCAAAGTGAGTCCAAAGATAAAGATAACCATTTCAAACAGTCTTAGAGTGAGAAATATAATGGTCAGATCTAAATGTACCAGAACATCGATAGGACCACGAGATCACAATTGTAGACGCTGCAATGACAAGTGATATACAACATGTAAGGATATAAACCCAGCAGAAAAATTCAAAAGCACTAGTACGCAAGCGCCTTATGCTATCGAAGGGAAAATGAACTGCAAGTCTAAGAATGTGGTATACACATTAATCTGTTTAAAACGTGAGTTGCAATATGTAGGGGAACATCCGATCATATGCACAAACGCATGAACTTACGTCGTTCACAGATCAATACAAACACAGAGCTGTGATGCCGGTATACATATTACCATATATATACAAGAAAATCCGACGTTGATTGAAGGTGACCTGATCGACATCAGCGATAGAAGAAATCACAAGTTATATTGGTCTTCCAACTCATGAGGGACCTTAAAATATCTCTTACAAACAAGCAGCTGTCTTTATAATTTCAAGCTTTTAACGGATTATTCAAATTTCAACACATGTTGTTAAAGGTGTGAAAAGTTGTTTAAGAAAAATTGTACAAAGTTATAAGATTCTTCCTGCTATCTTTCGAATGCATACTGTTTGTAAACAAAAGTTCTTGATTGTGTATTCTACAATTGACGTAGTCTTCTGCTAGAACTAGTGTTGTTCAAAAATCATACAAAATCTTTGTTGCTTAAAAAATAAAAATATAAAATGGATCACAACAGAAGATTGACATGATATAGTGATAATATTATATTTTAAATTAATATTTGATTATATTTTATTATTAGTTGGGTGCAATATAAAATTTAATCTTTTAAAATTTAGTTCAGAGAGAGTGTAATCATTAGTTGGCTTTTCTCCGAGAAAAATTAGAAAAAATTGTACTATTTTTGAATTTTCGCCAACGCGATTGGCCTCTTCAGAAATTTATTGGGCTCTTCCGAAAAAGTGTTTTCTGAAGAGCCCAATCACAAGCAGCTAAAGCACTCATGATGGTTCACCCTACTAATGAGTGCTGCATGTTACCATTAGATCGTCTAGGAGTAATAAAGAAGTTTTATCTGTATGTAATCGAACTCCGGTGTTGGCAAAATTTACGATTATTAAACTAAAATCAGTTTTATAATCTAAGAATTATAAAACTGGGGCACAGTGTAACACATCATACAAATAAATTATAAAAATGTATCCTATTAAGGGTTCTGTGAGAAAACGAGCAACGGCAGCAATTAAATCTCCTGCCGAATAAAATAGGGAAGATCCGGAAAGCACGTGGTTAGTTTAAAAAGACTATGTTAATGCTACCACGTAATCAAATTCTCGGAGATGCCTTCTTAATATATCACAGGGAAACCGAAACGACTTATGGTTGTTTACCCTACTCATGAGTGCTGCCTGTTACCATCATATCGTTTAGGAGTGGTAAGGAAGTTTGTTCTGATAGTAGTCGAATTCCGGTTATTCGTAAAAATTCTTGATTTTAAAATTGAAACATGTTGGCTCCCGGAGCACACTGTTACACATTCTACGATCAAATTATAAAAAATGTATCCTCTATATGTATCCTATGAGAAAACGAGCAACGGCAGCAATTAAATCTCCTGTTGCAAAAAATTAGGATGATCCGGATAGCACATGTTAGTTTAAAGAGGCCATGTCCATGCTACCACGTTATCGAATTCTCGGAGATGCCTTTTTAAAATATAACAAGGCAGCCAAAAGGAGTGATGGTAGTTCATCAAACTGATGACTGCTGCCTGTTACCATCATATCGTTTATTTATTTTTTATAATCGTAGATGATGAACAAACGAAAACAATTAAATCTCTGCCGAATAAAATTAGGATGATCCGGATAGCACGTGTTTTGTTCAAATAGGTTGTGTCCATGCTATTACTAAGCACATTCCGGAGATGTAATTTTAAATATATCACAAGAAAGTCAAAACGACTGATGGTAGTTCACCCTACTTATGAGTGCTGAGGGATAACATAAGCTCGTCTAGGAGTGATAAAGAAGTCTGATTTGCAAATAATCGAACTCTGGTTTTCGGCAATATCTACGATTAAAATACTGAAGCTTATTGGCTCTAAGAGAGCAGTGTAACGCATACTGTCAAAATATAAAACTGTATACTCTAATGGAATTCTGTGAAAAACAACAAGCAACGTCAACAATTAAATCTTCGGCCAAAGAAAATTACGATGATCCAAAGAGCATTTTGTAAGTTTAAAGACCCTGCCCATGCTACCACGTTAGCAAATTCTCGGTGATGACTTATAAATATATCCCAATAAGCAGAAACGACTAATGATAGTTCACCCTACTGATGAGGGCTGCAGGCAACCATCAGACCGTATAGCAGTGATACCAACGTCTGCTCTATTTGTCATCGAACTCCGGTTTTTGGCACTATCTACGATTAAAATACCGAAGCTTATTGGCTCTAAGAAAACAGTGTAACGCATATCGTCAAATTATAAAACTGTATTCTCTAATGGGATTCTGTGAAAAAAGAAACAAGCAACGTTAACAATTAAATCTCCTGTTAAAGAAAGTTAGGATGATCCGTATAGCAGTTTGTTAGTTTAAAGACCCTGCACATGCTACCACGTTAGCAAATTCTCGGTGATGCCTTATAAATATATCACAAGAAGCAGAAACGACTGATGATAGTTCACCATACTGATGAGTGCTGCTTGCTACCATCTGACCATCTATATATAGTGTTAAAGAACTCTGCTCTGGTAATAATCGGACTCGGGTTTTTCGTTAAAATTCTTGATTATAAAATTGATGTTGGTTCCCGGAGCACAGTTTCACACATTCTAAGATCAAATTATAAAAAATGTATCCTTTATATGAATCCTAAGAGAAAACGAGCAACGGCAGCAATTTAATCTCCTGCCGAATAAAATTAGGACGATCCGGATAGCACATAGTTAGTTTAAAGAGGCCATGACCATGCTACTACGTTAGCAAATTCTCTGAGATGCCTTTTAAAAATATAACAAGGCAGCCAAAACGATCGATGGTAGTCCACTCTACTGATGAGTGTGCCGGATACCATCAGAACGTCTATGAGTGATAAGTAAGTCTGTTCTGCATGTAATCGAATTGTGGCATTTGGCAACATATACGATGATAATACTGAAGCTTATTGGTTCTTTAAGCACAGTGTAACACGATGAAACTATCAAATTATGAAAATGTATCCAATTATGGAACCTGTGAGAAAATAGGCAACGACATCAATCAAATCTCCTGCCAAAGAAAAATATTAGGATGATCCGGATAGCACGTGGTTAGTTAGAGGAGGCTATGTCCATGCTAACAAGTAAGCGAATTTTCGGAGATGCCTATCAGATATATCAAAAGGCAGCCGAATCTACTGATGGTAGTTCACTCTACTAATGAGTGCTGCCGGCTACCATCAGCTCGTCTATGAGTGATAACGAAGTCTGCTCTGCTAATATTCGAACTCCGGTTTTTGTCAACATCTACAATTAAAAAACTAAGGTTTATGTGCTCCTAGAGCACAGTGTAATACATCGTACTAATAAATTATAAAACCGTATCCTCTAAAAAGATAATGTGATGAAACAAGCAATGAAAACAATAAAATCTCTGCCGAATAAAATTAGGATGATCCGGATAGCACGTGGTCAGTTTAAAAAGGCTATGTCCATGCCACCACGTAAGCACATTCTCGGATATGCCTTTTTAAATATATTACAAGGCAGCCAAAACGAGTGATGGTAGTTCGCCCAAATCAGTTCGCCTAGGAATCATGAAGACTGATTTGGATGTAATTAAACTTCGGTTTTGGCAACATCTACGATTAAATATTTGAAGCTTATTGTCTCCAAGAGAACAGTGTAACGCATACCATTAAATTATAAAACTGTATCCTCTAAAGGGATCATGTGAGAAAACAAGCAACGACAACAATTTAATCTCATTCCGAAGAAAATTAGGATGATCCGTATAGTACGTTGTTAGTTTTAAGACTCAGCCCATTCTACCAGGTAATCAAATTCTCGGTGATGCCTTATAAATATATCATAAAAAGCAGAAACGACTGACGGTAGTTCACCCCACTAATGAGTGCGTTCTGGATACTATACAGTTTTTAAGGGCATTGTAGGTTTAAACAAACGTACAACATTAAATAATTTATGTTCAAATAACTATTTGAAAATAATTTTGTATAATGTAAATAAATTTGATGATCACAGCAGGCTAAATATAAATATAAATTTGTTTCAAATTTCGAAATTCTGATATTAATTAATTGATGCTAATACACTTTTTAATTATTATTAAAAAGGGAGAAATTAAACAATTAATTACGTCTTAATGCTAAAGTGGTTATATTTTTTCAATTGTACGAGATAAGCAATAAACTGAAATATTTATTTTTTAAATCGCCTCATTCGTTAATATCAAGGGTCTTTAATTTCATCCGTTTTATTTGTGCAGCTAAACGTTTGAGTTGTAGGGAACATTTGCACTAATTTATATTAAAGTTCATTAATGAACTATGTGGCTGAATATTTTTATGCACAACAGAATATATATATTTTATCAATTGATTGCATAAAACAAGCAAAAAACAGAACATTTATTTCCTAAGTGGCTGTTTTATTAAGTTAAAATGTATTTATTATATATTTTTTACTCAATACTTTATCTCAGTTTGCTTAAACTGAGATAAGTTTGAGCAACCTTTAAGTTTAAAATCTTAAACTTCGGCAATTACGACTACGTTATGGCAAATAATTTAGATTGAGATACTTATAAAAATAATCGAAAATATTCAAATTCTTTGTAATCTGGCTAAATCTAGGTATAAACGATGGCAATTGTAAATAAATGCCGTGCACTTATTTTAAGGGTCAATAATGATGTTGTACAAATCGACGAGTACTTCGATTTTATTTCCATATTTTAGTCTCAATTTTGTATATCAAGTTACTTAAAGGTAAGTATCCCAGATATGTACCTATAAGAAAATTACGCAGACAAGTAATTACCCGGATTATGTAAATAATGTTATAAAAATCAATTATTTATTATTTATTTACGATTAATATTAATATTATTAATTAATATTGTAAATTAATATTAATATAATAATTTATTTGACCGCTACCACCTTCTCTCGAAGCTGGATCATAAACATTAAAAGATTATTATTGATTATTAAAATCAATAATATAAATTGATAATATTAATCTAAGAGTTTAGTGATGATAATGATTAAAAAGTGTGACTCGTTAGCTACAGATGCATTATTCCACGAACCAACAATCATTTCGTACTATTTTGAGCTATCTCTATTGTATTACATCAGTAGGTAATAATAAAGCAATCCTGTCGTATTACTTTAAGCCAGTGTTCCTCAAACTTTTTTTGTCAGCCGCCCCCTTTGAAAAAAAAACAATATTTATTATGGACCCCCTGATATAAAAAAATATATTAATAAAAATTCTGATTTACTTATAGTTTATTTTAAGCACGATCTCCATATATTTAAATAATAGTTTGCGTTAAGTGTTTAATGAGACGGATGTATCTGGTGCGAGTCTACCAGTGTTTTGATTTTCGGTTCTATATTAGTTAATAGAAGTCTTAGATTGCCTCTCTGAACTATTTGAAGACGATTTCTTTTCTTTGACAAAAGATTTGTAACTGCGCTAAATCCTCTTTCGACCAGATATGACGTTGGGAAGGCAATCAAAAACTTCCGAACGATTGCCCATGTTTCAGGATAACTTTGTTGAATTTTATTTTGCAACCAAAATTGTTGATAGCCGCTTTTGAATTTGAATTTCAATTGACTGTTCTGGTTCGAGTCTTGATGGAGGCTATTTTTAATATTTCTCAAAAACAACCCCAATTTCCCTTCAAAAATAGCATGGGGGTCGCCTGTGGCATGGGGTCGCCCCTGGCGCGCCACAATAAATTTACACACGTATTGTGATTTCAGTAATATTATAGCGATTTGTGTTATGTTTTAAAAGGGTATTTTAAAATGAAAACTAAAAGGATAAATTGTAATTGGCTATTTCGTGCTTACTTATAATCTTAAATATGTGTTGTTTATTTGTAATGAAGATGAAATTTACATTTTTTTCACCGACCCCCACCTCTCTTTCATGGACCCCCTTTTAATCAAAAATTCTCTACCGCCCCCTGAATCGTCAAACAGGCCCAAAGAGGGCGCTACGGACCACTTTCAGAAACACTGTTTTAAGCTTTACAAAAAATTATCGATAACGATAGGCATATATTAACGGATATCCATACAATATTTACTCTAAAAGGTGGCCTTATACTGTCAATGATGCTCACTATTTAAGTTACTATCATATTGTCAAGTTTGTCAAACTTATTTTAGCCTGTACGGTGAAGCACTAACGGGCTAACGATGACTCATTACATGTTTTAGAACAAACATTTTCTTATTTTGTGCTTTGCAAAAAAAATACCAATTTCAGTCAATACCTAAGTATACAGCAATTTTTAAAAAATAAGTCAATAAAAATGACATTTATGATCATTATTTTACGAAGCATGTTGAACTTATTATCTTATATGTAATTGCAATACCCATTTATTATCAAATATGTTACTTCAATGCCAATTCAAATTTGGAATTTATAAATATTTTTACTTACAGTTCAAATATTATAGAAATCGTTACCAAAATATTAATCTAATATTACATTTCGTGTTAAGGATAATTAAGAGATCTAAAATTAAAACCATAGTTTTCTTTAAATAATGGAATCGGAAACTGAATTATTAAAGTTTATAAAATTGATGTTTTTCTTTAAATATTGGAATCAGAGACTAAATTATTAAATCTTATAAAATTGATTAAAATTTTACTTGTGGGACCTTGCGGGGCTCCACAAGGTTCAGTCTTAGGTCCCCTGCTTTTCTCTCTTCTGCTTGACCATCTCTCTCCATTTATCAAACCTTACTCCAATAAAATCATGCAATACGCCGTGGACATATTTACTTATGATCATGCACCCGCCCATCGCATACACAATATCGACATTTCTGCCTCAAAATGTCTTTCTTCTATCTACAAACGTCTCTCACATATTCATCTTGTTCTAAACCCCGACAAGTCTAAAATAATGTGGATCCGCCCCTGTTAACATAACATATATCCTCCCCTGTTAACATAACATATATCCTCCCCTGTATATTTCGCCTCATCAATCACCCCTATAGTCCATAATTTCACTTTCTTAGGCTTCAATTTCGATGATCACCTTACCCTTAAACCCTTCGCCCATGACAAGGTTCGCTAGTCTAACTTAATTCTCCATGACATCCGCCGTATCCGCCCCCTTATCGACTTCCGTTTTTGTATGTATCTTCTTACACCGCTTCCTTTCCCTAAAATCGATTACTGCCTCAGCCTTTTCGCCAATTCTCCAAAATCCATCATCCTACTCCTACAACGCATAATCAACTCCGCCGTTCGAGTGCTCATACGTCTCCGTCGCTTTGACCACACATCCATAAATCTTGACTAACTCGCCTGGCCTACCATCCACATCCGCATCAAACTTCGCCTTCTTCTCGTAACTTTTCGTCTCATCGATGTCGGCTCCCCATCGTTCATCTACCTATCTTTCTTAGACGACACTCGCCCCACATCTATATCGCTGCGTTCCCGTCATTTACTCTTACGCCACGTTCCCAATTACTTCAACAACTACAGCCTCCGATCCTTCCTCGTCGCCGCGACCTCGACTGGAATCGGATCCCTCTCGACGTTCATGGCGCTCACTCCTTTATCACATTCAAATTCCTCCTCCGTTCCCACCTTCTCGACACATGACTTAGATTTCTGTTTTTTTTGCTGGAGTCTTGTAAGTGTGCGCCGACATGCATTTGCCACATAAAAATAAATCTTTTTTACATTTACTAAAATTTGAAAATTACTTTTGAATTACTAAATTAATCTTGAAATGTTTTCATCAAATTTAAAATTTTGAAGCATGAACAATAAAATACTATTTTTTGAACTGCTCTGATTGCAACAAAACATGTTTTTGTTTCTGATGATGCTAGCAGCAGCTAGCGAAATACAAAAATGAAATAGTATTCTATTGATCCTGCTGCAAAATTTTAAATTAAAATATGGATCAAAAAACTTATGTCTAAGTTTTCATCAAAGTTGATTCAATTAGTGAAAATGATGTATTTAAACCATTTAAAATAAATGTATTTATAATATTAATTAACTAAATTCTTTGGTTAATTATATAAGAAAACGTCATGGACTGGAATGGGGAAAGATGAAGTGTATAGAGGTGTTGAACAAGAGTCCACAGTAGTAAATAAAAGTGTATCATTGTTTAAGTAATGCAATTTTTAGAACTTATTTAATTTTGTTTAAATGTTTCAATCACTGACTAAATTTAATTCCTATATAAAATATATAAAAATAATATATAAAATATACGATTCCCTTGAAACGAAACTACTTCACTGACTGCAGTGGAAAATCGATGAGTCCATAAAATTATGAGTTCACTAATAAGTCTTTAGGGTGATACACGTATTTAATGTGTGTTTTGAGGCGTTAAATCAGCCATGAGATATACGCGTTGGACAAACGATAAATCATGATTTCAGTAAAGTTATTTTTTGAGGGTTTAATCTAATAAGATGGATAAAAATACGGTTTTCTGGTTTATTATCTCTTTTATGAAGAGTTTCTAGTATGCAATTGATACTTAAAATGAAAAACGTGTACTTACGAATGAAATTCTAATAAATTACGATTCTTATTCCTTGATTGAATGCATTTACAAAAGTCGACATCTGTTTTACTGAGAAAGATCGTGTATTCAGATAGTGTTCGTTACTTTCTATAAACTAGCGTATGTGGTTGGTATAAAACAGTGTAATATACACTATACGAGCGTTACAAAAACAGCATACAGACTATATCAAAAGCAGAAAAAGCCTGTAATTTTTGTTCTCTTTAAAAAGATAAGGGAAACGAGAATGTGCAAGCATCAAATATTTTGCTTTCCTAAAATAATAACAAATGGCCAAATCAATCTTTAGCTATTCTGGATTAGAATAAAACCGAGACTGATGTCAAATAAAAACGAAAGACCAATAACACGATATCTCAGGATAATAAAATAGTTTTAACTCGATAGAAAAACATACAAATATGTCGTTTAAATAGCGACAATTAGTTGTTGTTGAAACAATCAGTCATACATACAAAATTGCGAATGCTGTTTTGTTTTAAATACCTCTTAATGTCATCATCAATTGTTATCAATTGTTCCCAAGATGGGAGTGTTTCGTAACTGATATATGACAATATGTAATTGTGGTTAAGCATGATGATCTGTTAAGCAAGATTATGTTAACACAATTATTTGCATCTTTTTGATTCCAATTTTCTTATTTGTCTGTGTTCCTCCATTATCTGTTATCACAAATGGCCTTATGTGAACTAATAGATGGTCGATAAGATGTAATAATGGGAATCAATTATTGGGCAACGCGTGCAAAGAAAATACATATTTTATCAGCTTGTAGAATAAAAACATGTTTTTATTAGTTTGTCGCCATACTTTAACAACTACATCTGTTAGAGTGAAATTTCAATTGAGCTTGTGAAAATTGTAGATTTTAATTAAATTTTTATTTATTTAAAAATGTAAATATCTTAAACAGAATTTTCTTAAACCGATTAATAGATAATAAATCCTTCATTAGTAAAAAGCTCGGATGACATTAGCAGAAACTGCTGCTATGTTATCAGGTGTCGGATTTGTTCCTTTATCCAATATAACAGTGACAAAAATGCATGCCAATGATATATTTCCACTGATGTATGACGAATAATAATTTGTCCGAATTGTATTTGTTCAAACTGATGAATCAAATCAGCTAACCGAGTCTACGGATTTAATATAATTATATAATATACTATAATATACTAAATTATTAAAAATATCCTAGAAATTTAAAAATTTAAAATACAGATCAGGATGAATATATTTCTAATAATTAAACATAATTGTAATGTTATGGAACCACCGCTTTGAAAATTAATCAAAAATTGGAGAAAAACGAAGACAGAATCATAAATACTAGGCTATCAAGTTTTTAAAGGCCTGTAGAGATAATGAAACCGTTCCTAATTGTGCCAAAATTATCTGCGGAATAAAAGGTTTTCTTGACAGTCTGTTCTCCAAAAAGATCAAGTTTGTAGCTCTTAAATTTCGATTCCAGCATCAATGTGCAAACCGACAAGGAAACTTTATTTGTGATTTTTTTCATTTTCATGTTAATTTACTGAAGATGCTAGTAGTTCTAGGGAAGTATCGAAATGATTTTTCTTGTAGTTCAACTACACCCGAAAGTTCCTTGATCAAATCAGCTAACTGAGTCTACGTATTTAATATAATTATAAAATAAACAAAACATAATAATGCTAAATCAAAATTTAATAATTAAATAATAAAATAAATAATTGTTTTTAGATTTTCTATAATTTAAATTAAGTTAAAATAAAAAATTGAAATTTTAAATAAACGTCGTTCTTATGAATTGGCTAATAAATAACAGACGTTGTATCAGAATAAGAATTAAAGGTCATCAGGAGAAACTGCTTTGTTATCAGGTTTCAGCCCCTATTCATCGACCAAACACAACAGCAGGCTAAACACGTGCTAAAGACGTATTTCCTCTGATGAAATTTGATTATCAAGTGTCTTATTCTAATACAAAGTATATTATTTATTATCCATAAACATTTTCTACTTAAGAATTTAAATTTATTTTTAATATTATTGTGTTGATTTATATATTTTACTGTTTTCTGCTTAATGTTATTTTTATATTAAATGCATCTCTTAAATCATTTAAATGATTTTGAAGAAAGCCAATATCATTACATATTGTTGCAATTCTTAAAATTTCATTATTTAATGTATTATATTTTATATTATATGGTGTGCATGAATGCTCATGCAAAAATATGTTTTTTTGTAAATTTAAATATGTCATCTATACGATATAAATTAATAGTGGTTTTGATTGATGTTAATTTAATGTTCATATTTAGATATACACCTTTATCATCAATATTGATTTTATTAAGAATAAGGCTACCTAAATAAATTTGTTTGCTTATTGAATAAAAATTATTAGAGTTAAATAATAGTTACATATATTATATTAATAATAGTTACATATATCATCAATATAGCGAAACATACATTTCATATATTTACATAATTTAGATTTATGTTTTAAACAGTTATGAACAAATTCATATTCTATAAAGCTTAAAAATAAATCAGTTATAATTAGTTAAAATAGTTATAATCTGCATAATATGGCTAAATCAAAATTTAATAATTAAATAATAAAATAAATAATTGTTTTTAGATTTTTTATAATTTAAATTAAGTTAAAATAAAAAATTGAAATTTTAAATAAACGTCGTTCTTATGAATTGGCTAATAAATAACAGACGTTGTATCAGAATAAGGATTAGAGGTCATCAGGAGAAACTGCTTTGTTATCAGGTTTCAGCCCCTATTCATCGACCAAACATAACAGCGGACTAAACACGTGCTAAGGACGTATTTCCTCTGATGAAATTTGATTATCAAGTGTCTTATTCTAATACAAAGTATATTATTTATTATCCATAAACATTTTCTACTTAAGAATTTAAATTTATTTTTAATATTATTAAGTTAAATTAAAAATAAAAAATAAAAAAATTAAAATCAAAAATTAAAAATTAAAAAATTAAACGTGAAAAATTAAACGATTAATTTTTCAAATTGAAGACAATGTCTAACATTAAGAATTAGTTACTATTCAAAAATACTAGCTAACAGTTTCTTATAAAGCAATTATTACAATATAGAAATAATATATTTTCAATAATTTCAAAGTATTCACATTTACCAAAGTTTAAAAATCATGCGTAATTCCTTATATACATAAAATACCTTCATTTTATTGTACTTGACAAAAAATTCCAAATCGTACATTTTTGAATATTTCTTATTGAATTTTCTACATTCGCATTGAATGTTGACTGGTTAAGTACAAACTTTGCACTAGATTGTCCATCTTCAATTTCTTCACTATAGGTTGTTGAATAAATTATGGAAATTTGATTATTGAAAGCTTAAAATAATCCTTCTAAATAGTTCCCTGGAAATCAGAACATATTCTGGTGACCATTTTAGTTGAATATCGAAGATTAGGTATTTCATTGACATCGAAAAGATAAAAAGATTAATTTATTAAATGAATTTAATAAATTTTTGTTTAATTATTAAATTTATTTATTACAATAAAATTAAAATTAATTTAAATTAAAATTAACATTGACATGAAACAATATACAAATATTTTATTTCCTTCCAATCCAAAACAGTCTTATTGTTATATTAAATATCAACAAATATGATTTTTGGTTTCTATCAAGTGCATGACATGAACTGTATAGGTATAAATCAAATTCATACGTATTTATACGTGTTTCACTGTTTTACGCAATGCCTGAAATTTTTGAAATGGTTGAGGGTGTTGTTTAGCAGTTTAAACAAATGAATTTTGTTATTTTGCCATATGGCTTAAACATTGTCTAAGCGTCTTTTCTGTTTGGCACTCCTACTAAGCATTTTGTACCTTTTTTACTGTAGATGTCTGGCGAAACTTATTTTAGTAAGTAAATAAATCTTAATTTTTACATTTGGTTACCTTATAATTATAACAATCATATGATAGAAATATAATTATTAAGCTGTTTCCATCGCTCACCGAAAATAAATGAATTTTTCCACAGAATGACAAATTTTATTTGCTTTTTAAATGCGATATCGAAATACAGTAATTGGAATTGCTTATTCATTGATGCTGCTCATCGATAAGCAAGTTATTCACACATTCACTGCTCGGTTATAAAATCGAATTAAACGTATTTTTAATGTTGTTTGGTAAATTAAGGAATTACAATTGTTTGACAATATGTCATGAATCCATACATGGTTAGATGATGAACATATTGATTATATAGTCGAAGAAGCTTATGAGGATACTCCCCAAGCTGCAAATGACCATAATACGGTAAGCACCACATTGCTTCACACTTTGATACAAAGTAGAGTGTTTAGACATGGAAGAATGCATGTGCTTAATTTGCCAGTATATCATTTCTTTACTCTTTGTTTTATCCTTTTCTTGCACATATTGGTATATTAAAAAGTGTCATTTGGACCATGAAGATCGCATGCTCAACTGCACAGTATGTTTCTAATTTTTTCTTAATATGTGCTATATTAGTTAAGCAATCTCGAAGTCATCTTCATGTTTGCCCCACAAACAAGTAGAGAGACAAACAGGTAGAGGATTTCGAGATCGCTCAATTAATATAGCACATATTAAGAAAAAAATAGAAACATACTGTGCAGTTAAGCATATGATCTTCATGATCCAAAGGACACTTTTGAATTTACCATTATGTGTACAGAAAAGGATGATAAGGATGATAAAGATTTAAGAATAAATCAGATACATAGACAAATTAAGCACACATTCTTCCATGTCTAAATAACGAGCATACATTTAGGTGGTCAACGATCACTATAAGTCGCGTGCATTGAATTTTTTATGGATGTTGTGCTAATGACTTTTGGTTGCTTTAGATGAGCTGAAGAATGTCGAAGAGTAAGCTGAAACTAAAACGTTCTTAAATAAAAATCTGTCAATTGCTGTTATTTTCATTATCTGATAACATAAATGACTTGTCCTAACCATGTCATAAACACGCAATCTTTTGTCTTGTATAGTCGTTAAATTTAACAGAAATAAGCTGATTTTGCTGTTTTGTTCAGACACTTACCTATATTATCATCTAGAACGCAGAGATTTAAAAATACATATTTTAACTCCACTTCGGTAAGTTCAGCCATACAGAAAATTCAAGATTTTTAGTAGTTAATGCGTGATATCATTAATATTTCCAATTTGTTGCAAGAAAGTTGATTGCAATATTTCACTGGTTTATATTTCAATAGATCAGTGTAAATATAATAAGTATCATAATGCTGTAACTATATCCCTTTATACTGCTGGATTCATATTACTCTACATCATTTAGTGTTATACCAGCGGATATAGTGTTTGTTATGTTGTCATCAAAACAGTTATGTGTTTCACAGAATCCATAAGAAGATTTAAATTCTGTTCGGTATGTAATTCTTAAGACAATTATTACCGTTTGATTCGTATATTTATTAACGTAAGTATGATTGAATTGTATATTTGTAACCCGAATTTTAATCAAATTGTAAATTCATTGTTATAAATTTGTTTGATTCGTATTTTCAAGTCTGATCAAATTGCTTATTCATTGGGGTAAGTCTTAATGAATCGTGTATTAATTGTCTCAAAAATGAATTCAATCGCAAGTCCGATTGAATTCATTGCCGTAAGTTCGATAAAATCGTATATTAATGTTACATGCATGACTGATGTAACATTAGTGTTAACAAATGTTACATAACTAATGTAACGATTAGTGTTATATTAATTTTTGTTTCTGATCATTAATGTAATCAATTCATTATTGATCTATAGAAAATTACATAATATTTCCAAAAGTTTAGTTCCAGTTCCAGAATAGTGAAGAGAAGTCACTCCGACTATTGCATCTTTTCAACTAATTCTGGTTCCTTTCTAGCCAGCGAGATGACATTCCACGCTCCCACATGGTCCGCTTCAGATGTTGATGCCTCTTTCGCTGTCTCCGTACGACTGCCTGGTCACACGGCACCCGACATCAAAGCAGCTGGTTTTTAAAAGCACAACTTGTTTTTTAACTTGTTTTAAATAATAAATTAATAATCTATTAGTTCCGACAAAATTTCAAATAATAAAATATTTTTTAAATTAAAGAAACCTGGATTCGTGTGTGACGAAATCAAGTCTGTATCTTTCATAACTTTATGAGATAAAATTATGAGATGTTATTAACCTATATCGGAATGGGCAAAACAATTTATAAAAAACATTATTTTTATAAAACCTTAAAATGTAATGTGCTGTAACATTATACGTCTAAGATATTTTATGATAATATTTGAAATTCTCTGTTTTAACAAAACTATGATTATTCATTTGGGTACAAATGGGGTTGTACAAGTAAAATCCCATAGTTGCAGTTTCTAGTCTGGAAATTCTTAGCTCTTTAATTTAAAAAATACAATTCAATGCTAAGACATTGCGATTTCTTTCTAGAAAATATTGTTCCCATACTTTCATTGAATTGTTTCTGACGAAGCTCTGCTAAGCATTATTTCTTTTTTCGTTGTCAACAAATTAAAAAAGGCAAGTCACTGACGACACAAGAAAAATATAACAACTTTTTTAAGTTTTCTCTACAAATTTGTGAAAAATTGTTATTTTTTCTCTCTACTCTCCCATTAAATTGCACTCTATAGCTTTACTCTACAGTGCATTAAACACGTTTTTGTCAAACCCTTTTAAATGTATTAAGCTATAACTACTAACTTTTAAGACAAACCATCAATATATGAGTGTGCTTGATTTTGCAACTGTAATTTTTTATTTAAACAAGCCAAAAATTTTCAAAGGTTTTGCATCCCCATATTTTCATAGCGACTAGCACTAAATAAACGTGAAGTAAAATGAAAGGCAATTTCTTAAATTGATTTAAATAGTATTTTAAATTACTATTTATTTTTTCAATATTGCTCGTTGCTCATTGAAGAGCAACGAGCACTCTCTGCGCTCTCTTCCATATTTGACTCTAAACCCATCCCACCTTCACAAGTCGAGTAAAATATCTAGGGTTCACCATTACGGTGAACTGGTCGGCGAAAGCTGATCTGGATAGACTAAAACGTATCCTGAATAAAGCTAGGTGTGCGCTGAAACGGTCTCAGCATCTGTCATTGAAAGGGAAAACCTAGGTGCGCCTCAGGGGCACCTGGGCTATCTCGGGATTAGTCTTCTTTTCGTAAGGACTTCCCCCAGAGCAAAGGCTAAGGTTTCTTAAGCTCCTCGTCTCTCGTTTACCCAGCATAGTCCGCGCCGATTGGATTCTTCGGGGGGGGGGTGAAAGACCCCGGGTGGTTCAGTCGGAAAGCGGCGTGTTGGATTGGTTGGGGGCCCAGATTTTCCTTGATCTGAGGTCGTAAAAAAGTGTCATGAAGACTACATGGTACATGGTGATGATGAAGATGTTGAAGATGATTTGAATTGGGTTTTGTTAAGTTTTCCATTAACACTTTTGTTATTTTGTTATTTAATAATATCTTATTATTATTTAAATTTTTAATATTGCTCGTTGCTCATTTAAGATGTCTTACAACGCAGCCCTTTTAAATAAATCAGTAAAGGCTACTGATAAAGCCTTTTATTTATCGCTGAATCTTTGTTACCATGTTAGCATTTGTTCATAAACTCTTGGTAATAGCTGGAAAAACAAGATCTTGGGTACATACGACAAGTTATTTCTTAGTCTAATTGGTCTTAGTCTTATATATTAAGTTAGGAGCTCATCCATTAGGGAGAATCACGAAGTGCAAAACTGATACTGCAAATTACCGGAAGTGAGTTGAGACAGCGAGAACACGCTATGAAAATACACAAGAAATGTATTGGTAGTTGTAAATTTTGGGCTGAGCTCTCTGAAAAGAAACTTTGGGATAAGTAATGTTTCAGGTAAAGAAAGCAAATCTCAAAACTTGTTATTAAGAGCATTCGATTATTTGAATGTAAGATTTGGTCTGTAATTAAATATTGCGACGCATGAAGTAATTTGGTTAGTCCACTGCCTAAGTGGTTAGTCGCAGGCATTGTTAACTATTTGTTGACCATTATTGACTATTTTTATTCTTCGCGATTATTTTATCCTATATTTATAAGCTAACATATATTTCCTTTTAATAGGATTAAATAGGTACATAAAAATAGTCATCAGCAATGCTAGCCGCTTCAATTTTATATGTTGATTTTGTGCATATCGATAGCTTATCAAACGTGGCAGTTTCTAATAAATGTATACAAACAAGCACTGATATTCAGTGTCCGATTCTTACAACTGAACATACACCTGTTAAGGATCATGCTTGCGGTGGTGTTGCTACTAATCATCTTTCGACCACAGAAAAATGGTAGCCTGGTGGGAACACCTAATCAAATTAAAGACGCGTTCATGTTTTTATGCCAAATCGGTCCAGCTTTTGGGTTCCATGTCAATTCCAAAAAGTGTGCCTTGCTAACTTCTCAAGAAAGAGAATCCGACATGCCCAGCCTATTCAGCTATATCGGAGTTGAAATTCGTGTTGATAGTACCGTAGTTCTTGGTGATCAAGTTGGAAGAGATGACTACGTACATAGTTCAATCACTGCTAAAATATCAAAATTTTGCACACTCGTCAGTCGCTTGGCCGAGGTCGGCATACTGGATGCTCAAGTAACATATACAAGCATGATTCGGGCCCTACAAAAAATGGATTCACACGCAGCGCCCAACCGACTGTCAATGCAACTGGTTTGATGAATTACAGCATGTTATTCACAACAGTTTCAGTGAAATTTTCGCTCTTGCGGCCGCCGATGATAAATCGCGGTAGACACTATTCTCTCTTCCATTGAACTGTGGGGGCCTCGGCATTGTCGATCCTTGTGTGAACGCCCAAGAGAAGTACAATTTCTCCCAAATCTTAAGTGAACCATTTTTAAATGGTCTATATGGAGGCGATCTAAGAACCGAGCAAAATATTTGCTCTGCTCGCATCCGTTTACTTAAATCTGAAATTCAGAAATCACTAAGATCGAATATCCTCTCAGAACTTGATGACACAACAGCAAGAACGGTTGAATGTGGATTCATCCTGGTTATCTGTATACCCTACATATGAACCTCACACTCGTATCGATAACGCAGCATTTCGTGATGTAATAGGAGCCAGATATAATAGTCTGTCGAGTGATGCGCTCACTCACTGCCCATGCGGAGAACCCACTTCGCCTGCTCACTCACTCTCATGGGCCAACGGAGGGCACCCTTCGATCAGGCATGACACAATACGTGAAATTTTGGCAGATGAACTTACAGAAATATGCAATGGTGTAGAGATTGAGGCAATGCTGAGGCCTGTTCATGACAGTATCATTTTCAAAAGAGCTATAACCACTACCGATTCTGAGGCTCGTCTGGATATTTCGTGTTGTGGATTTTATGGGGGTCGCTCGGAGCGAGCTTTATTCGATACTTGCGTGTTCAACGTTTTCGCTCCGTCCAACCTTTCGAAATCTACTTTAGCCTCTTTCGAGTATCATGAGCAACGAAAATATTGGAAATACCAGGAGCGAGTGTCGTTGGTTGAACGAGCAACTTTTATTCCTATTACACTTTCTTGCATTGGCGGAATAGGGAAGTTGGCTACTGCGGTCATCAAAAGAATAGCACACAAACTTGCAACAAAGAAAGGGTTGCCATGCGCGAATGAAATATCGAGGATCCAGGCAAGAATTGTACTGCAGCTTGCACGATGCATCTCGATGTGCATCCGGGGACCGCGTTCTGCCCGCCACCGTCCAATGATGTGAGTTGAAGAATACTAGTGCAGATCCTTAGATTAAATATTTATTATTTTCAAATAATTTTTCATTCTTTAAAAAAATATTATTATAGAACGAATGCTCTCGTTGTACGTAAAATCCTGGCGCATAGAATATAGCATTGAAATTCGTCTTAAAATGACGGACGCGGATAGGCCCATCCCACAATTTGTTGCAAAAATCACAGGAATGAAAACCGCATTCTCCATTCTCGACACTTTTTCGCCGTACCTGGCAATTTTCCGCTGCTCGTGATAACGGAAGTGATTCGAGATTGGTTTCGATGAATAGGACGGAGCAAGGTGACTAAATATGCAAATATCCAATAAGGACCGCTCCGTACTATCACCTGATAGACCGCTGCTACCAGTATTGAGACGCGCTCCTATATCTGTAGATGTGCTTTAAGCCTTAAAAAATGAGTCCATCTGGAACTGGCAGGAGGCCGGGCTCGATCGAAACATTGCTACACACGTATGACAGTTCATTTGCCAAAATATCACGAATAACATTATGACGAATTGTCGGCATACCACAAGTTTGGCAAGCCAATGAATGCGTAACATCGAAATTCTGTCCGCATGAACACTGTGATGGTACGTCTGTCGGTCGAAGACCGTCCTCACTGCCACGGCATCCTTTCGTCCATCTCAGTGCCCAGAATGGCAGGAATCAGATTTTTACGTAAAGCATTTGAAATGCACTCTAGCTGAGACTCATTCAACGTGCATGTATGCCGGTGGAAATTCCATCTAAACTGCAAAGATTGAGTAAGGTCAGTAAATGCAATATGCGGACTCTCCTTGGCAACTTGAGTTAGGTTCAAGATAATTGAAATCCACTTAGCTGTCTTACTAGACAAAAGCTCCGATACGTATTCCTCCGTTCCAATGACAGATCCTAAAACTGGTAGCCCGTCATCCACAACATGTAAGTTTGATTCAGCGAACAACCGTGAAACTTCCCAGTGACAACCTGTGTGCACCAACAATCGGTACTTATTTTCGTTCGAAAAATAATCATATTTTGGGCCTATATTGCGTATTAAGTTCCACACTTTAAGTAGCTCATCAGCACTTTCCACGAAATTGGCGTCATCTGCAAACCACCTCTGCTGCACAACAGGAATTTCAATTTCAATTCTCTGGATCGACAGGATAGAAGCCACAGTGAAGGCAATCATCACCAATGGGTTGCCTTGTGTAAAGTCTTCGCAATATTGTATCTCATCATCACCAAGCAAGAGTAGAGGGTTGCTGCTGTAATGTTCGTAAGAATCGTCGTAAAAGCAGGACAAACATAATCTACGTTTTTAAGAGCGACTTTTCGATCTATCGAATTAAATGCATTATTTGCATCCAACTGCAATATGCAAGACGATTCTCCAGAGTCGAAAAGGTCCTTTAGGGATTGTATGGCTGTTTCCACATTGCATTTTTGTCATGCAGCTAGTTGCATATGAGAAGCAGTCTTCTGCACATCTAACGAAATTCTTCTAGTTATGATCTTTCCAATTATTCTACGTGCAACATCACCGATTCCAATCGGGCGAATTCCCGGTTTTTGTCAAGTGGTATTAGCCCGCTTGCCATGAAAGCTTCAAGATCATTTTTGTTGTACTTGTTGATGCAATAGATATCGCAAACTCAGTTAAACTTGAAGCCAACTTTTTAGAACTATTGCCAATAGATTCGAGCATTCTAAGCCACATAAAAGCATCCGTACCTGATGGGCCGGCAGCACATCTAGTTCTACAGGTAGCCTTGACGACGTCCAATGGCGTTATTCCAGAGAAACGCACTGGATGATGTTCAACGATATTGGTCAAAGGGGCTTTCAACACCGCTTCATCATTGATTAACCCACCACAGGGATGGAGTTCAATCAGTTTTTCCTTTACTGTTTTATCCTCAACCATCTCATTTGGCGGCAAAATCCGAAACTCACTCAATGGGTCGGCCAAAACTTTCATGGCTAACTGTGTCTTGCCCTGTGACATCAAACTGCAGAATGTTGACACCTAACTTTTGTTTCTATTCTGTCTAGGAGAACGGAGCGCCCTCTCACGTTACAATATACGGGTTTCACATAATAAATCATTCAATCGACGATCCCTCCAATATTCGATCAACAAAGCGAAGCCGTTGACCTGGGAGTTCTTTGCAAAATGACTTGAGAGAAAATCACGGCTGTCATTAGTATCTGCCTTAAATCATTAATGGAAGAAGCAGCCGTAGAATAGAAATCTGCCAACATTGTTATAAATTCCTTACTTGCATTGCACAACGGTAAAACATATAGGTTTGGCAACCACTTGGACGTTTCTTTGTAAGCGACAAGAATAGCGTCATCAAAATCATTTACGCTCAGACTTTGTCCTTTACGGCATGATTTTGATTCTCTTCTTTATAGGTCACCCAATGGAATAGGCGTAGTGCTAGTGCAGTTGTGAACGAGAGGAACGCCCAAATTCCGATTTTGAAGCCCATTACGCTTGCTCGATCTGTTCGAACAACAAGAGGCTGATCAATTCACACAGGAACATCCCTGCTTTGTGTATTGACAACCCTTGCACTTGGCAGCTGGACCGTTACACGCGCAAAATTTGCGCACGCTGCTGGGCTTACCTCTTGGCATTGTTTTGAATGTATATTTGAGTTCTTGTGAGAACCCGAACTAGCTCGGCTCGATATAGCTGAAAGCTGGACGATCTGAAAGCTGGACGATCTGAAAGCTGGACGATCTGAAAGCTAGACGATCTGAAAGCTGGACGATCTGAAAGCTGTACAATCTGAAAGTGTGTGTATACTATATCTCAAACTTTTTTAAGTCATCTCGCTAAGATGACTTGTGCCTGCATTCGGGGTAATCGTTCCACACGAGGGCATCAAATTCGACGGTGGACTGCATCGTAATTTTTTGTGTTTATCTAATAATATTATTAATCTTATTACTGGGTCCATTTGCGGGTAACCGTGAAATGTGTAATTTTCGAATAATTATGAAATAATATAAAAAAAATATTATTGTTACAACAGCCCAGGAGCATAAGCTCAAATTGGCTGGATCACATAGTTCAAAACATAAAAAAACAGAAAAGAAAGAAAAAAAGGTGAAACTGTCATTGTCGTGATTTAATAATTTCCTTGAACTTCTGGACGGAACCGCTGTCGATTGTCGATGCATAAAGATTGTTCCACAGGTCAGCAATGCGATCGCTTATAGTAACACAATTTGTTCTGGGACGGACCCTGCGCTTTATCATAAGTCTGTGGCCTCGTAGTCGACCCGGTGGACGAATTGTAAACAGAAACTTCGAAACATGTCCAGATATAGACAGTGACCGCCATACATACATTAGGTAGGCGTCATACAGCAAACGTTCAACAGTGTGGACATTCAACAATGCCAGTCTCTGGGTATAGTTGACACCACGCACTGAGAACACAAGATGGGTTAATTGTCGTAATATCCGTTCGTGGATTTCCAATTCGCCACGGAGCTGTGGGTGTATTGCAAGTGACGCGTATAACATATGCGATTTTATAAGGGCAGAGTAGACAATGCGAAAACTAACTGGATAGATTTGGCCAAAGGAGTGTCTTAACATGCCTAGCATACGTCGACATTTGGATGCGACATATTGGACGTGGACTCGTGTCTTCATATCTTCACTTACGATCACGTCAAGATCACTGACACATGAAAACTTTTCGATGTTTACATTTTCTATCGCAGAGGTCCCAACGATTTTTACGAGACCTATGTGCATATGTCTACACTTATTAGGATTCAAAACCAATCCCTTTGCACGACACCATTTGGTGATTGAGTCTACGTCGCGTTGCAACTCAATTACATCGTGCGTGCTTTGTATTGGACGCCAAATCTTTAAATCATCGGCATATAGAGCGCACTCACTGGATATGACATCAATCATATATATATATATATATATATATATATATATATATATATATATATATATATATATATATATGGAGTGACGAGAGTTTGCAGACTGAAGAATATGCTCGATTCGAACACTTACTTAAATATACGGAAAGAATTGCTATTCGCAATCTCGAGCAATACCGATTCAAACGAAACTCTTATGATTATATATATATATATATATATATATATATATATATATATATATATATATATATATATATATATTCAATGAAAGTGTTAAACCAGAATTCAAAGCAAGAAAAACAGTTTTTTTGCAAACGTTTCGGTCCCTTACTGGACCTTCCTCAGTGCTGTTGTACAACAGCACTGAGGAAGGTCCAGTAAGGGACCGAAACGTTTGCAAAAAACTGTTTTTCTTGCTTTGAATTCTGGTTTAACACTTTCATTGAAAATATTTGGTGAGTCTTCGAATGACCCCAGAGCGCGGTTCAACCACAATCTACAATGATATATATATATATATATATATATATATATATATATATATATATATATATATATATATATATATATATATATATATATATATATATATATATATATATATATATAGTTGTGACCTAGCAACTACTGAATACAAAAAATAAGCATCCATCAAAGGATCACCAGTCCCGATTTCAATCGATCTTCATGATCCCATACAATACAATATATATTAGAATATATAATGTATTATATATAATACATTATATATAATGTATATATAGTAGAATATATAATGTATTATATATAATACATTATATATAAAGTATATATATTGTATCGTATGAGATCATGAAGATCGATTGAAATCGGGACTGGTGATCCTTTGATGGATGCTTATTTATGTATTGAATAGTTGCTAGGTCACACGAGGTGACTTTCGCATTGAAAACCAGCTACAGAATCCTTCCTTCATGATATCCAATTCCATACACCCTGACTACTAACGGCCACATTGCCACAGCCGTTTTCGTTTCGCCCGCTTTTCGCCACATGTTGGTAACCCCGGGCTCATCAGAAGGCTTACTACCAACTCTTCGCCTTTTGAAATTTGACTTATCCGAGATTCGAGCTGTCGCTCTCCGTACTTGGCTTGCGCTCTTGACTGCTAGGCTACGAATCCAGGATAACCAGATTTCACACAGTATATGAAACCTTCCATCATGATCTCCAGAAACTGCATTGTTGGAGATGCTCTTTGGCGTGCTTATTATAGATTGTATCGTATGAAATCATGAAGATCGATTGAAATCGGGACTGGTGATCCTTTAATGCCTGATGGATGCTTATGTATTATTTATGTTATATTTATATTAGAGATGTGATTCAACAAGGACTGTCTATTACACCTATCTGCCTCTCTCTCTATATATAAAGAACTTCATGCTTCATCACTGCAAGACGGTATATCGTTTCGGCTTTAAGAAGCCTAATCAGTTGCGGCAATACAATGTATACACATGAATAACATACTATATATAGATTAAAGCAAAAAAGAATTCACTATATGCTAATTGCATGAATTAGCTTTCGCTTTCTAGGTCAATACAATGCAGTGAATGCCATCCATTGTAATAGACATCAAAAAGATCATTAATTGATCAATAAAATAAACAAGAAAGGAAGCACCGCCGCCTGGGATCCTCAGAAGATCAATAAATTAGAGATGTAATTCAACCAGGACTGTCTATAACACCTATCTGCCTCTTTCTATATATAGAGAATTTCATGCTTCATCACTGCAAGACGGCGTACCTTTTCAACTTTGAGAATCCTCATCAGGTGCAGCACATACAATGAATCCACATGAAAAACATACTATATATGGATTAAAACAGAAAGAATTCACTATATGCTAACTACATGACATAGCTTCCGAAGTCAATACAATGCAGTGAATTCTTTTCAATGTAATATACATCAGCGGTATCATTAATTGATCAATATAATAAACACGAAAAGGAGTACCGCCGCCTGGGAGCTTCAGAAGATCAATAAATAAATTAGAGATGTGATTCAACCAGGACTGTCTACATCTATCTGCCTCTTTCTATATAGAGAATTTCATTCTTCATCACTGCAAGACGGCGTACCGTTTCGGCTTTGAGAAGCCTCATCATTACTAATATGTAAACGGGGGAAACGGACATAACTGGGTATTGGAAACCATCACAGTCCATCAGCAATCAAATCCCTAGACCGGTTTCTTCTTATTGAGCTTCATCAGTAGGGTCCAGATTTTAATAGGAATGACTGAATCCAAGTTTTAAGGCGACCACCAATCTCACATAAAGATAGTTGATTGATAAGAATACGAGGTACGACCCTATCAAAAGCATTTGATAAATCGAAGAAGAGCATCTACACTCCTGTTCCTGCTTGCACAGCATTCGACCAACTATTCCGGCAGAATACAAGATTAATTACCGTGGAATGGTTAGGTCTGAAACCGTGATGGGCATCGTTGAAGATGTTATTGTCTTCTAGATGTGAACTTACTGTACAAAGCAGAATCATTTTCATTATTTTGCACACAATAGAAGTTAGACTTATGGGGCGATAATTGTTAGTCTGACTGCGATCACCCTTTTTGAACACTGGGCAGATTATAGACCTTTTCCAGTCATCCGGTCAACTTCCCGAGTATAGAGAACTCTGGAATATAGCACATAGCGGACTTGTCAACACTGTAGCGAGCTCGCAGAAAAGTATAGATGGAAGGTCATTCGGTCCGGAAACGCGAGTTCTTTGAAGCTTGAGTAGCTCCGTACGAACGTCCTCTTCGCTAATAAATATGTCATTAAGACATGATCGAATGAATCAGGGAATGTAATGGGACAAATATTCGTAATCCAACTTCGCTTCTTGAATTGCAAAATGAGCAGAAAAGAGCTCTGCAACTTCGATAGGGTCAACAATTAAATCACCCGCGTTGTTCACAATGTTGTAAAATTTATCTGACGCAATATTACGGCGCAGTAGCTGATTAAATAACTGCTTAGTGTTCGAGGATGCACCCGACATGTTAGAAATAAAATTCTTCCTCTTCAGTCTCTTATTATATAGTCTCCTAATATTCTTTCGTCATATAGTCTCCTAATATCCTTTCATCAATCAATTTAACGGCCGATAATATTGATCCTGTCTATCAAATTAGTATTCCTGTGAATTTACAACCAATTACCTCTAATATTCCTTTATCTAACCGTATTTCCGAAATTTCATCAGACGTAAACGGTATTATTTTGTCAATACAGTCGTCCAATTTTTCCTATTTAATTCGTACTTTTCCTTCGTCTGCAACCAGAATATTCAAGCCTATATCGGTCAATCATACAGTTCCCGAACGTCAACAAAAACGATTCATCTCATGTGATAGGTGTATTTTCATATCGAATGTCGAGGTCTCAGACTCCTCTTCCGCTCAAAGCCGTCTCGATGCTGATATTTCTGCGTTTCGATCTCTCTTTTCGATAATCCTACATGCTGATAATCCATCTCTCTTCAATGATATCTCTCCAATTTATATGCATCGTCTTACATCAAGCGTTTCTGCTTCCCAGTCGGCTTATCCTACACTCTTAAAAATGGTTCTCAGTGATCATATTCAAGCAACGTCGATACTCTCCCGGCGTTTTAAACTCCTCTCATCATATACTTGTCGCATCTTTCCTAATTGGTCCCTGTCTGAAATCATAGATTTCCTTTGTTCGTAAAGAAAAACCTCTACGTGAAATTAAAATAGAATCTTCCCTTACAGTAAGAAATGTAAATGGAAATTTTCGCGTTGCCCACAATCGTCCGAAAATTTGACGACGACCATTTTTTTATCACCGCCTTATCTAAGCAATTCCTAAAAAATAAATGTTCCCTAGCATCGGAATCTTTCGAATTACTTATATGTAGATCGTATCATTATTTTGCGCTTGAACTCGCTATCATATATTGTCATAAATCTTTCAATCATTCCACCAATTTTTTCGATGAACTAGCTGATTTTCTTTCTTATTATTCGCTTTTCAGCACTCCCACTGTTTGTACTAGATGATTTCAACATTCCTTGGACCGCCCATCCGATTCAGATTCCATCAAACTTGTAAACATTCTTTTCGACTATAATATGTTTGTAGCCCTCCAACTCATATACTCGGCGATACACTTGATATCATTGCAACTTCGTGCATCTACACATGCTTTATTTAAAATCTCAGATCCTGATTTCTCTGACCACTTTCTACTTTCCCTAAATCTTACTAGCTAGCTTGCTCTCCCTCGAGTCTAGTCTACCTTCAATCGACCGCGGAAATTTTTCAATCTTATTTTATTTCGATCTGATATTCTTGGCTCTGCTCTTGTGTCGCCTAATTCGCCTTCCCTTTCCATCTATTTTATATCCTCTCTATTTGACTATAAGCTTACAACAATTCTCGATTACATATTACTTGACCGATCACACATTCGTAAGCGTTCTCGAAGCATATCATGGTTTGATTCAGACTGTGTAATTTTAAAGCGATGCATGCGTTACGCTTTTCGCCGCATATATCTCTGTTTCCCAAACGAGGTTCTACTTCTGTCTCCTCCCAGTATCGTGATGCCTACCTAAAAATTCGTCGTTTTATTACTCTCCTATTGAGCAAGTGTACTCTTCTAGCAGAATAAGCTCACTTCTTCGGATCCAGTCTACTTGGCGCATTTTTAACTCACTCATCTCACGTTCTTCAACGCCTAGTAACATCGATCCAAACTTGTTTTCTTCTTATCTTCAATCTACATTTGCAAATACTTTATCATCTATCCCTTTAACTCTCCAATCATTGACTGCCTCAATATGATTCTCTCTTCCTGAACTCTTCTATCTCCTTCCCGTTTATTCCGCCAAAGTTTCAAAAGTTATCCTTTCATTGCCTAATACATCTTTTCCTGCCTGCCCTCTTCCTATGTACTTACTTAAGTTTATTTGCCATTCGGTATCTCCGTTTTTAACAACCTTGTTCAGAATTCCCTCCCTTCGTACTTTGGAAATACCTATGATGCTCGTTAGATATGGATTGACAATTATCTAACTTTGTAAAGTTTGATTCAATTAGGATAGACCTGAAATAAATTTGTTGATTAAATCTACTTACAATGTACTATTGCTTTGATTTCATCAAACTTGTTAAGAATACTGGAAGATTGTAAGTTTTGAGCTTGGAAATTACCCAGTGGTGAAACATTTATTTGTCGTTTGATTTCAGTCAGCTCACTCTCAAGAGGAAAAAATATTTACAAAAAATATTTACAGCTTAAACACACAAAAGTCAAACAAACAACCTACAAATGGGATCAAAATCTCGTAAACGAAGACAGGCACGACAATGAATAAGACGAAAAATCCTCCGAAGTACACAACACAACAAGTTTGTTGTGATTCCTTGGGTTGTGATGTATGGACAACCGTCTCAATTCAGGAGTCCGAGCAATCGGTTATGTGTGATAAGAAATTTATTTGTGGATATTGCGGCGCTTCGATTTTATTGCGAAATATCTCAAGGATCACACCGAATAATTCCGATATCATATTTGCTGCTGATACGTCCAGAGAATCCAATGATGTTCACTCCGTCGGTTGGAGTTGTGCAGAACTTAAAGATGTAACTCAGACGAATGATCTATCGAGTGAAGATTGTCAAACTATGCCAAGTCAGGATATTGTGTCTAATCATACCTATGATGGGGACCTGAGAGATACAAAAAACACCAGCCCTATACTCCCTGATGATATGATATCGAATTTGACAATTAGTAAAATCATGTCTAGTCTGGGTATGGAAACTGAGTCGGAAATATTAATTACCAAAGAAGCTGTCAATTCCGTTGGCAAGTTACGATCCACATACCCTACCTCACCTTCTCTCACGAAGCAATCAGATAACAATGATATATACTCTCATTGTATCGAAATTCCACACTAGGTTGCAATCGAGGGTGAACAGTCTAGAAAAGTTTTTAGTGAACAGTCTAGAAAAGTCTTCAGTCAGATATTCTCTCAACGGCAAACTGATCCACTAAATAGTCACAGGTCATTCTTATCCAGCAAGTCTAATGAATCTTCCCGGGATCGGTGTTTGATTATTACGAGCGTTCTCGAATCGTCGTCTGATGTGGCTCAAACTCGAGTGGACCATGATGTTGAACAATTTCAAAAAAATATTGAGTTATTATTTCTCCAGAAGATCCATATATTTCAGAAGTTCGAATATTGCGATATTTAGGATAGGCCGTCGCAACAATCTTGAAGAACGTTCTCGTTTGATGAAAGTTGTCTTTCGTACATCCTCAGTGGTCCGTGAGTTGTTAAAACGCAGATCTAAACTGAGGCAGTCCCCATTTCAATTGTTGACAGATATGTCTTTCGCTGAGCGTTGTCTCTGGCGTATTGTTCGGACCGAGCTAAATGCTCGGATAGAATCTGGAGAAACTGATCTGCATATTGTAAATTTTCGGGTAGTTCGGCGTCGTCCATGATTGAGATGGCCCCCGCTATGAAAACTTTTTCTGAGAATTGTAAGATAAGACCCAATGCGCCATATCGTAAAAACAACAAATGGCTCGAAGTTATATATTCGAACGTTCGAAGCGTTTTTAATAAGATGGATGAATTGAAGGTCATAGCTATTTCTCATCATCCAAATATCATTGCCCTTAGTGAATCTTGGCTCTCTGACCTTGTTCCTGGCAGCTTATTATCCATAGATGGATATAACCTGTTTCGTTGTGATCGATCTGGTCGAAGGGGATGGGGTGTATTGCTATATTATAGTTTAGGTATTGATGTAGTGTGTTTGCAGACGATTAGTGATGCCAATGGGATTGAGACTTTATACCTCAAATTGTGCCTTGATCAGGTCAATTCTATGTATGTGCTAGTGCTCTATCGTCCTCCTTAGGCAAGTAGCGATGATTTAATAGAACTTATTGAGCTCTGTGGTCAACAGAAAAAATGCCTAATCTTAGGAGATCTAAATATTCCCTCAATGGATTGGGACTCGTTTTCATCTCCTAGTCGCATTGCATCGGACTCGGCTTTATTGAGTGTTCTACACAACAGTGGTCTGCATCAGCATTCACGTGATGCAACCCGTTTCACTAGCCAATCGTCTGCCCAGCTAGACGTGGTCTTGTCTTCGTTTAAGTCTGATATTACTCACATAGATTATCTTTCTGCACTAGAGATGAGCGATCATTGCGTACTGTCCTTTTCATTTAAATGCGCAAGCAATGTAACGTCAATCAGTCCCATGCATGGTAAGCCTTTGAACTTCTGGAAGGCTGATTTCGACGCAATTATCTACAAATTGAATCTGGTTAGATGGCCAGATCCGTATAAATGCAGAATAGACGAGGCTTGGTATGTTTTTGAGAGCACACTCTATAACTTACTGATATTGCATTCTCCCAAGTTTAAAACACATAGGGAAGTTTGTCCTTCGTTTGATGGGATTCTCCGGTATCACTCACGCGCACGTAAACATGCGTGGACTTCATTTTGTTGTGGACAACAATCTTATGAGTCTTTCAAACAAATTAGGAATAGATTTACCGCTCTCAAGAGAATAAAGCGTTGTCAGTTTGAGGAGAAGCTGAGTTCTATGGATGGCAAGGCTCTATTCTCTTACATTCGCAAAATCAGGGGCTCGAATATTCCACTAGTATCGTTGAGGGATGATTCTCAAGGCGAGGTCACGTGTAAAAGTGTCATGACAAACTTATTTGCCCAGGAGTTCTCATGGATGTTTTGCTCTTCGCGGACATTGTGTAGTTCTGAATCAGAAAAGGGTTCAGATGCATTCGACCGATCTAATCTGTCGTTTTGTGCTGAAGATGTTTTAAAGCTTCTCTGTAAATTAAAACCGAACATCGCTGCCGGTCCGGACATACTTCACTCAATTCTTTTAAATAAAGTTGCTCCTCAAATATATTTATATGTTTTCCGTATGTTTCAGTTTTCTATTCTCCAATCTCGAATTCCTTCGCGTTGGAATGAGTCCATTGTAGTTCCAGTGTATAAAATGGGAGATCGACAAGTGTGTAAGAACTATCGCCCAGTAGCCTTGACATGTATTATTTGTAAGTTGATTGAAAAGCTAATAGTCAAAAACATATCCTCTGATTTGGAAAGCAACGGTAAACTTACTGACTCACAACACGGTTTCAGACCAAATAGATCAACAATAAGTAATCTTTTGGTTTCTTCCAACGCATGTCAGTCTTCATTAGATGGACGAGTTCAATCTAATGTACTTTTGTAGATTTATCTCCTGCTTTTGATTCAGTTCCGCATGATCGACTCATTCACAAATTGAGGTCACTTAGTGTTTGTCCTATGTACGTCGCCTGGATTGCAAATTACTTAAGTTCACGCTCTTTCATAGTACATGTAGGTGCAGATATGTCCACCTCATTCGTTATTCATTCTGGCATTCCACATGGTGCTGTTATCTCCCCACTTCTTTTTAATGTATATATCAATGATCTCCCATCTGTAATTCGTTCTGATGTCGTAATGTATGCTGACGATGTTAATATATGGCAGCCTATTAGAGACGGAATGGGCATTAAGATCCTTCAAGATGATCTGACATGTCTAGAAAAATGGTCAGCGGAAAATAGTTTGAGGGTTAACCCTTTTAAATGTGCGCATATGTCCATTGGTTCTACACTAAACTCGTCGTATCAGATAGGTTCGATTCAGATAGGCCGAGTGGGTGAATTCAAAGATCTTGGTGTGATGATGACCAGTAGCTTAAAAACTAATATCCACACTAGATATATTTGTAATCGAGGCTATCGTATTTTATGGATGTTTTTCAAGTCTTTTGATCGGATAAGTCCATCAATGTTCAAGCGACTATTTTGCTCTTATATTCTTCCCATCCTTGAATACGGTTTACCTGTAACTTATCCCCTGACTTTAAGGGAATCCCGTGACATTGAGAACTTGTTACGTAAAGGGTCACGAATGATTCCGAATTTCTCCAATTTGAGATATGCTAAACGTTTGACATCTCTACGTGTCGGCACATTGAAATATCGCAGATCGGCCATTGATTTATCAACTGCAGTCGAAATTGTTTTCGATGGCTTTGGTGGTCTCTCTTGCTTATTATCCGTAAATGATAGACGAGAAACTCGTGGACATGTGTGGAAATTAATAAAGCCAACTACAATAATTCCTGTTCACCATCGATTTGCAACCAGGGTAATTAACGGGTGGAATGCACTAAAGTGCATTGATATCTCTAGTAGTATAGCTAGTGATGCTATCAAGAATGCCATGGAAGCCGAGAGAAGGAATTTGCTACTACTATTTGATTGAATTTTTTTGTTGATGTTTTTTATTTTATCATGTTGTGTAAGCGACAGGAGCTTGTAGCTCATTTGCTTCTGTTTTTTATTAATATCATAAATATTATTACATTAATATAGGTTCCCGCAAATGGGCCTTAATTTACAATTTTAAATAAAAAAACCTCACCATGCCAGTTTTAATATTCAAAAAGCCACTAAATTATTCTTCCTGGATTAAGCATAAATCCCTTTAAGGACGAGCTGATCGAGCTCCACGGACACATCGAGAAGTCATCTTTGCAAGGATAACGCTGATGCCACTACTTAATTTGGTTATTTCATCGTTGTATGAGCTGTTATGACTCCTTGACAGGGAGTTCGCGATTCTCTTTAACAGGATTGCCGCTTCCGTATCCGCCCCACCGAGCATCGAAAATACTACTGGAATAAATGACGCATGCTCTATGTTATTTACTCTCTCAATATACTTCCTTTTCTTCCTTAGTTCATGATATTCGAAGCATGTTCTGATACTCTTACTGGAGTTAGAGGAAGCGTATGCGTTGAAAACGTAAATATCAAGAAAAGTACACTCCGTTCTGTTTCCAAATATTCCGGAACATTATATGTCAAGTCTTGCTTCACGATCAATAGTTGTACCGTGATTTTGGAAGCATATTTCATCATGGAGAGGGGATAGTTTTGGCTCGATTGCTAGGTTATGACAACATTCGGATAATCTATTCGCTAGAAAATCACGGACGGCATCGTGTCTCATTGATAGCAAGCCGCCTAAAGGGCACGAGAAAGTGTGTCATATCAAGTTATGTTCTTTACATTGGCAGTATTTCGGTGATTAGGGATGGAGAAATACGTATCTGGTGGCTAGTGCATCTTGAAAAACTATTATTTACTCGGGAAGAAGAACTATTTGTTGGGTATGTTGACAACCACGAAGATGATCCAGATACTGATGCATGCTCGATGACATTCTTGAGAGTAGGGTCCACCTGATTTATAATGCCATTGCGATTCATCCTTTCCGCTTTTAAACGCTTAGCACGAATTTCTTTACATAATCTGTTTTGATTATTTTTTTAGATATAGCCCTGTAACGTCTCCTAAACACGGCTCGCACACCATACGTGAAGCGTTATATTCTTGGTCTACTGAACGCATAGGGTCTTTAACGCCGATACCACCATCTCTCAAAGTCATGTTAAACACCCTCCATAACGGGTGGAATGCACTAAAGTGTCCTGATATCTCTAGTAGTATATCTAGTGATGCTATCAAGAAAGCCATCGAAGCCGAAAGAAGGAATTTGCAACTACTATTTGATTGAATTTTTTTGTTGATGTTTTTTATTTTATTTTATCATGTTTTGTAAGCGACACGAGCTTGTAGCTCATTTGCTTCTGTTTGTTATAATAATATAGCAAACAGACCTTAGTGAATCATAGAAAGGAGCATTATTTCAAAATAATTGAATGCGCTTTCAAACGAAAGGGATCAAAGTGAACGTGCATTATATTTTGTTGATGCTATATGTGCACATTTACGCTCGAGATGACGAGAAGAGGGATCAAAGTGAACTTGCGTGATATTTTGTTGAGGCTATATGTGCATATTTACGCTCGAGATGTCGATAATGACCATATTAAGAAAAGTTGCAAAGCAAGATATTTGTACTGAGAGATTTCAAAGAATCTTGAGCATAGAATAGACTTACCAATAGTTAGCATATCGTATTTAAGGAATTTTATTATTATTCTTAGTATTATACTTAGATAGCCAAGCGAATTCACTCAAAATTCGCCAAACCAACATTAATGCAAATGTTTTTAACACTAACTTGGTTGAGGCCTTTTTGAAGGAACCTACACAATTGTAAAAATATTCTAATAAATATTGTTGTATAAAAAAAATAAAAAAAATATACTTATTATTATACTTAATATCTTAATATTATAGTATATTATAATATAGTATAATATCGTATAATATCGTATAATATAGTATAATATCTTAGTATATTATACTTAATATCTTAGTATTATACTTATTATTAGTATTCTTAAATGTTTGTATTTTTTTTAATTATTAAAAAAAATATTATTATTCCAATACATACCGTCTAATGGGTTACTACTGTCTTATGACAGTAGTGGCCCATTTGAGGGAACCTTATTTTCTATACATTCGGAATAAATATTATTTATTGTAAAAAAATACATACCGTCTGTCCAACAGATGTCCAACAATATCTTAGTATATTATACTTAATATCTTAGTATTATACTTATTATTGGTATTCTTAAATGTTTGTATTTTTTAAAAAAAAATATTATTATTATTCCAATTGATTCAAAAAATATTATTCCAATTGACTAATAATATTATATTGGAATAATATTATTCCAATATTAAAATTATTATTCCAATTGACTCAAAAAAATAAGTACAGCTTAAACACACAAAGATTACTAAGATGTAATTTCAAGTTCTTACAAACCATCGACGACAACCATCGACGACAGCCATCGACGACAACCATCGACGACAACCATCGACGACAACCATCGACGACAACCATTATTACATACAATTTTCCATCTTACAATCGACAACGAAAACCATCGACGACATCGACAACGAAAACCATCGACGACATCGACAACGACAACCATCGACGACATCGACATTAAAAAAGTTTGCGAACTGAAGTAAATACATTTATTTATTTGGGCTAATAAATTAACTACTTACAATAATAATGCCTAAAGGACGTCCTGACAGTGTATTGAAATGCTGCAATTGCAATGGACAGGCTGCAAAATGCAAAAACTGCAAATGTGTTAAGGCCGGCCGAAAATGCACAACATGTAGAGTGGGCGGATGTATCAATAAGACGGATATAAGTACATCGTCCGATGTATGTATTTTAACTGGAATTCCGGAAAATAATATATACAGAAACGCTATAGAATCAGAATCTTCGCAAAGAAATGCATATCAAAATCATGCAAACAGAACAGTAATTACTGATGCTACTCAGATTGTATCTGTGAATAATGGAATTTCTAATAACTTAGAAATTTGTAATATTGAGGGGATATATCAAGTGGTTATTCAATGGAAGCCAAATATCATGGTGCTCCCTCGATGTTCTGCAAGTAATACTATAATTGATACTATCGCAAACTTCTATTTCGATGTTGCACGAAAAAATAATAATGAGAACTCTGTTCTCAAGTCTGCTACAGTTTTTTTACAATGCGTTCTCCAAAGAATTCCATCGAAAAAAGTTAACGTGATTCGAAAAACATTAGAGAACAGACTGGCTTTGTGGTCAACAAAAAAATATAAAGAGCTTTTTGACGAGGTCAATTACCTACAAGTAGCTTTCAGTGAACCTAGAAAAAATTCACATATGACGGATTGGAAAAAGAATTATGTTAGACTAATGTTACGAGGGAAAGTTGCTGCAAGTTCCGCGATTCTTGATAACAATGATTCGTCAGGTCCGCTAGGCCCTAATGTTATGGTTGGATCTTCATCTGTCAAAGAAGTGCTTAAAAATCTACACCCTATCCCAGAAAATCTACATCCTGATTCTCTTCTGTCATCACCAATTCATGGAGCGATCACACATCACTCTGTACGCTTCACGCAAATTGACGAAGACGCTATCATCAAAGCTTGTAAAAAGACTAACGGAAGTGCAGGACCGTCAGGATGTGATTCGAGTCTATGGAAATTCATGCTCACAGGCTTCGGAAATCATTCACGTAACCTTGCCAGGGCTTTGGCTGAATTCACAATTCGATTAACTACTGATAAAATTCCTCCTGGTGTTCTTGATGCGTTTACGACATGTAGGCTTGTCGCTATCCCTAAGAAATCTGGGGGCATAAGACCGATAGGAGTGTGTGAAGTTACGAGACGCATAGTATGTAAAGCCATACTTGAAGTGGTAAAATTCGACTTGCAAGACGTGGCTGGAAAGAGTCAATTGGCAGCATCACAACGTGGCGGAATTGAGTTTGCTATTCATTCCATCAAATCCGCATTTATGTCGAATAAACAACGCTGTGTTCTTGCCGTGGATGCTTCTAACGCATTTAACTCTTTAAATCGACAAGCTGCTATTCACAATATACAATACATTTGTCCTTCGTTGGCTTGTGTTCTTGCAAACACTTACAGAACTGACGCTCAACTAGTGCTTGGCGGTACAAGCATATTTTCTCGAGAGGGGTTCACACAAGGGGACCCCTTAGCTATGGCGGCTTTCTCCATGGCATCACTTCCGTTGATCAACAAAATTAAAAACAGTGTTCCCAGCATCACACAAGTTTGGTTTGCGGATGATGCAAACTTTGTCGGTACTATTGACGAGTTAAATATAGTATGGAATGTATTGAAAAGCGATGGACCTCAATACGGATATTTCGTTAACGCTAAGAAAACACAACTGCTTACTCATCCATCTGAAATGAAGCAAGCATGCCCATTGAAAGAAATTGGAATATCATCGGATGGTATTATGATACTTGGCATTCCTATAGGCACTACCGAGTATGTAGATTCGGTTGCACTTGATAAATCTCAAAGTTGGACTCGTCTACTTGATCGTTTAGTAGAAATAGCCAAAGTTGATCCACATGTATCTTATATCGGTCTTACAAAATCAGTACAATGGAAATGGACTCACTTTTTCAGAAATACAACATTTGAATGCGGGTATTTGTCAACGCTGTTGACCATACTAAAAGACAAGCTTTTACCATCTTTAACAAGTCGAACCTTGAATCATGATTGGTGGACAATATTGACCTCACCTCTTAAACTAGGAGGTCTAGGCGTATTAGACCCCATTTTCACATCCACACTGGAGTATGAAAACGCACAACTAATCTGTAATACTTATGATTCTGAATATACAGGAGAAACTCTGCGACAAGTACAAGCAGATGTTATAAAAAGTATTTCTTGTCAACGAATTAATGTTTACAAGAACCGTTTAATTGATGTCAAACAAAGGGCTCAACAAGCAGTATTGAATGCAATTAACCATGCTACTCAGAATTGCGCTTCATCATGGCTAAGTGCGCTTCCTCTAGCCGTTGATAACTTTCATCTCCATTCTTATGAATTTAGGGATGCCATATGTTCCAGATATGGATGGAATCCACCAGATCTAAACAAAAAACATGTATATGCGGTACAACAAATGGCATTATTCACGCATTATCATGTAAACGCGGTGGTGTACCAATAATCCGTCACAACGATATTCGGAACACGATCGCTTATGCATTATCAGAGATATGCCACGGCGTCGAAGTCGAACCAACTTTGCAAACGATTCCAGACAGCCTAGAATTCATGAATAATTCAACAACGAAAAATAACAATGCGCGCCTAGACATTTCATGTTATGGACTACAGGACAATCGATATGAGCGGACGTTTTTTGACGTCAATGTTTTCTCAGTACATGCTCCGTCATATGGCAGCAGTTCGCCTCTCGCCGCCTTTGAATATAATGAAAATCGCAAAAACAGCAAATACAATGAAAGAATTGTCAGTGTGGAAGAAAGCAAGTTTATACCATTAATTTTTTCATCATCAGGAGGAGTTGGACCGCGAGCTCTTAAGCTACTCAAGGACATTGCCTCGATATCATCGAGGTTAAAATCAGAAAAATATAGTGATGTATTGGTTCACCTTAAACGCAAGATTAGCTTCTCGATTGCACGTGCTTCTTCACTATGTCTGCGAATGCCGCGATCAAGTAGAAGACATCCAATCTTTCCTGACAATAAATCTCATTTATAGGCCCGTTTACGGGAACCTAATTTCTGTAAATTAACTTTTCTTCTCTTTTTTAATAAATAATATTACAAAAAAAATTCCAATACATTTCCGTCTGTCCAACAGATGTGGTATGCAGATGATGTATCTTGCATTGGGGAGGCGGGTGTTCTTTACCAATATCTTGAAATGATGAAGGACATTGGTCCGTATTATGGTTTTTACATCAATACTCAGAAATGCCAGTTAATCTCTAGATCTAATAATGATATAGCAAGGTCAATATTTGCGGGTAGTGAAATTCTAGTTTCACACCTAGGCGCTGAAGTTCTTGGGTGCCCAATCGGATATAGCGACTATGAGCGGAAATGGGTGGAACATAAGGTTGATAAATGGAGTAAGATGGTTAGACGCTTATCGGAAATATCCGAAACATGTGCTCAACAGACTTATCTAGCTTTCATTTTTGCGTTACAACATAAATGGACATATGTTTGTGTGCGTGCAAATGTGAAAAATCATGGTTACAAGTACTAGAATTGGAAATAAGGAAAAGCTTATTGCCGGGGATACTGGGGATGAGTGAAATTACGGAGGACATAAGGCAATTAGTTGAACTTCCTACATCTAGCGGAGGCATGGGGATTTTAAATCCTTGCGAGCTGGTAATCCAGGAATGGAATTGGTCTAAAAAAATGTGTTTACCTTTATTAAATGGATACGTAGGACAAGAATTACTTGAGAAACAAATACTGGTAAATATCGGAATTCGGGGTGAAAAGAAGATTTTTAACGATTTAAAACACAGTAAGATTATTGCAGAACTGGATAATTACACAAAAAATGCCTTAATTCATGCATCAGAAAAAGGCGCATCAACCTGGCTATCTTCAAGGATTAGCGAAGATAGGCAGTATTGTCTAAATAATCATCAGTTTTATGATGGGCTTGCCGCTAGATATGGATGGCAATTAAAAGACGCTCCGACAAAATGTGTTTGTGGAGAACTTAACAACGTATCGCACACACTATCTTGCAAAACAGGGGGCTTTACAATTGTTCGACATAATGTGATGCGCGACATTATAGCAGGTATGTTATCTGCAACATGTAAGGCTATTGAAATTGAGCCGGTCCTACTTCCTGTTGAGTCTTCTTACAAATTTTATAGAATAACAACGTGTAAGGATATGAATGAACGCCTTGATGTTGCATGCAGTGGTTTATACGGGGATTCGACAGAGCGATCTTTTCTAGACATTTGCGTTTATAACGTTCATGCTCCATCGTATGCCAATCGAAGCCCTCATAGTTTGTTTGAGTATCATCACAACAGAAAGCAGGCCAAATATTTAGAGCGAGTATCTAGGGTCGATCGTGCTTCATTTATTCCGGTTATTTTTTCATCGTCTGGCGGAATCAGTAGAGAGTCACATGCATTGCTTAAGAGAATAGCGTCAATACAGGCCTTAAGAGGGGACAATAACTACAGTGATTGTATCGCTACGTTACGTCGAAAGATCGGGTTTGGTCTAATAAAATCAAATTCTTGGTGTTTTCGATGCCGTCGTCACAGGTCTGAAGAGATATAGTTAGAATATATTTATAATGAGGTCAAACTTTTTGTCTAGTATTTGACTATTTGATTTGTCTTGTGTTCAATGTAATTTTGTGTAATAAAAAAAATCCAATACATACCAAAGCCAAAAGGCTATTCAGGCAGAGTCCAAAAAAAGCAAATGGTCAGTCAATGTAGCTAATTAGGGTATTCCAGTGGTAGTGTTGAATGGCGGCATTGTTCACGTATCTATTTGTAGCATCGTTATTGAAACGTTCTCAAACTGGGGGCTGCAACGACTTCCTCAGGCAACGAATTCCACATGTTAATTCCTCTCTTCGAGAGTCTATACACTTTTGGTAATCTGCCAAATCCAAATTTATACAAGACTCTGCTATGTCCCCGCAACTGATCTACCCGCCTAGTGATTACATCGGTGGTATAACCTACCACATCATTCGACATATGCCATAGACATAGCATTTCCAAGGATATGAACCTCTCACGTACCGACAACATCCCAATACGACTTAGACCTACATAATAGTCAATACCACTTAAGTCAATACAGAGCCTCGATCCGCGCCTAAGAATAGACATGATCTTTTGAGTCTAGAACAACTTTTAAAAGTCTAGGTCTATCTGAAAGTTTCTTGCCTAGACGAAAAACTCTTCGAACTTTAAGACACTTCGCAACATCCACATCGCTCTGGAGAAAAATCTTAGAAAACACCGCGCGAAGATGCACAATATCGTCATCCAGTCTACTTTGGGGATTGTTACTGAGAGATTCTTCAACACCGCTCACGATAACGTTTAACTCTCTTCTGGAGTTAAATTGTCTAGTGCTTAATTGTTTAGAGCTAGCGGACGGAACTAATGAAGAATGAGTCTCAGGGGTAATTGATGGCCGTCGATGATTTGGAGGAATCACTGCACGTTGTTTATTATTTTGAAGGCTAACTATTTGTCGTAGATTATCTATAGGCCTAACGATAATCTGACTAGCCTTTGCAAGATCCTTAACGCTCTCAATTAGCGGGGCTACTAGAGGAGCAACACATAAACTGCAGCGGGGATGCAGTAGCTGCGGGTAAGCACAAGGACGCTCACTACAATCACTACCCAGAGGACAGTTTTGAGAACAATCACTGCCCGAGGAAGTGTTAACAGGAGTTGACAAATCAACATTCGTATGCTTGAGGGCGGAACATTTGTCATCTACATCAAGACCGATGCTGCTCGAGTCCAATATATGGGGATAAACAATAGAATCCAAAACAGGAAGTTGTTTGAAGGAGTAATCTATCATATTAGTCTCATGCAATGCATCCCTAACGAAGCATTGAGTTGAATTGTTATTGAAGGGTATAATTGAACGATCGTTCAGTTCTAACTTCGACTGCTGTGTGAGAGAATGATTGAGTGCATGAATAGCATTATTGGTTCCTATCTCAGATGATTTTGGAGTGGCTGAAACATCATCAATCCCTGACGACGAGCTGCTTGACTGTCTGAACGCTTCTGAACTCCGTTCTGGTTCGTTTAGAACTCTAATTTAGCCATTTTGACAGACAGGTCATTTTGCTCACAAAACAGTGCATTCAGTGTATTGCACTGAATGCACTGAATTCATCAAGTCTCTGATACCTTTTTACGCAGATGATTTAAAAATTTGGAGAGTGGTTTATTCACCTACTTATATAGCTATGCTGCAACGGTACATTAATGAAGTCGGAAAGTGATATGTTCTCAATAAGTTAGCCGTGAATATATCAAAATGCAAATATTTGCGTTTTTGGCTGAGTTGCTCAATGTCAATCATTACCTATTTATAAACTTCAAGTTAGTAATATAGATCGCGTTGCCATAATGACTTGGTAGTGTGGATAAACAATGATTTGAGTACTGCCACACATACTCAACATGTGTGAGCTAATGCTTATAAGATTATTGGTCTGATTAGACGCACTTTCGTCACACTTCACCCAATTGCACTTCGTCATCTAATTTTTCCCATGTGTTAAGCTTACTTATGTAGGCTGCTCCGTTTGTGTACCCCTATAATTTAATAGAGCATATTTGTTCTGAGCGGATACTCCATAAAGCTACCATGCTATCACCGATGTTGAAATCATTGTCTTACCTTGAAAGGCTAAAAGTACTTCAGCTTGAGACCGTCAGGTGGACCCGACAGTTTATCGTCATGCGTATTGTTTGGCAAATTTTTAATCAATCGAATCATCGTCTTCGAGTGTGCACTCATCTGCGTTAATCGGATGTGCTCCGAGGTCACCATAGTAAACTAATGCAAATCGAGATTAGGATATTGTATTAGATGTCGAAATAGCCAGATCGTAAGAATATAGCGCGAAGGAGATGGAAGATAATTACTCTATGGCACTGTTGAAAGATCTAATAAGCAGAATAATAGTATCAGACTCAATGGATATCCTTTAAAGACGGATCTATTCGCTCGAATAATATCAGAGTAATTTAGTCCGTCGATAGTTTGAAGATAATTTAACGATAAGATTCAATGAGGCAAATGTAGAAAACGGTTATACATATTTAACTTGTCTGTAAGCTTTTGCAAGTGGGATGCTTCGATTGGCTGTGTCGAAACCCATAGCGAAGTCAATAAAAATTGTGTAGGCTGTTTTTTTTGATAAATCGTTGAGAATAAAATAACATTTTTATTGCATCGATAGTAGCTCGTTCATGATGAAAGCCAAACTGCTATTTTAGTAACATATTCGTATTGGAACATTTAACATGACCTTAGAAGATGAGTTGACAATTTATAAAAGTGATTTAATAAAGCAATTAAATTGAGAGAGAATTTCTTGCTCATTTTAAAATCATCCCTACAATTTAATTTCTCCACGTCGAAAGTATATTGAATGATCTGAGAAGGATCGAGTTAAAACACACGAACCAATGTAAATGTGGCGCTCCGTTATCAATAAGACATTATTTATCGTGCCCCCATGGCGGTGCACCAATCTCACGTCACAACTGCATTCGATACACCGTCGAGAATATGCTCTGCCCAACTTATACGTCAGGTCAAATCGAACCTATTCTACAGACACTCGATGACGGAGTCATATTCGAAAACAAAGCAACAACTCGAGAAAACAATGCCCGATTAGATGTTCTTTTCAGGAGACTTTCCGGAAGCGAAATGGAGCGTACATACTTGGATATATGCGTTTTTAAGGACCTTGCTCCATCTAACGCATCTAGGACTCCTCAGCAGTGTTTTGATTTCCACAGCAACCGAAAGCGTTCAAAGTATGTGAAAGGGTACACCTTGAAGGAGCAAACTTTGTCCCCTTAATTTTCTCTTCATCTAGTGGAATGAGTGTTGAAAGCGATAAACTACTAAAAGCGATTGCATCTCGAAAATCACGAACAACCAAACGGAAGTACGCTGATATCATTTCAAAACTCAGACTGACAATCTGTATTCGAATCGTAAAGTCAGCATCAATTTGCATTATTCAGTCTACCATAAATGCAGGATTTACAACCGAAGAGCTGGAGGCACTCCTGAATCGCCGCTTGGAGGACAAGTTTAGGACGGACGATCGATCCGAGAATTTATAGCAGACCAATACTTAAAGACTCATAAGATGATATGACTAAATTATATGACTCATAAGATGATATGATTATGATTTAAATCTTAACGAATATTTCTCCTTTTCAAATTAAAGACTAATAATTTGAAATGATTAATAATTATTAATTATTTACATTAATTATTTAATTATTAATTATTAATTACAATTATTTTTATTGCATTGATAGTAACTCGTCCATGATTTTAAATTAAACTTTGATTAACCTCAATTGCTTTTTATATTCAAAAAATTGAATATAATAAATTTTAATTTATATAAAAAATTTTATATAAAAATTGCTTTTTATACGATTATCTATTTTGTAGATAGATAATTTGATTGTGATGGAAAGCAAAGCAAATTTACCAAATCAACCGGTTAGGCTATCTGAAAGGATTAAAAATATGATGGACAGCAGACAACCTTGGTTTGCTTTAGAATTCTCTCAACCCGGCAATTCCTCTCATCTTGAAAAGCTCATTCCAGTGTAAGTCGATGTAACTTATTGTACATTTAGCTATTATAAGTGTGTGTTGCAGATTCGATTATTTTCTATCGTCGCATCCATTATTTTACAGCATAACAACGAGCAATAACTGTAAGCTAGCTAATGAAGAAACTAAATTACTTGAACGAGACAACCAATATGTAAATTTGGCCAATATTATGGTCAACTTCTGCGGCCTAGATACGTTACTTCACGTTATTTCCAGTGGCTCTCGATCAAAGGAAGCCATTAGAAAATATTTACGAGCAGCCATAAACATTGGAATAAAGAATGTTCTCGTTACTTTTGTTGAAGGTAAAATACTTGTATGTACTTTAGGGTGTCATAAATTCTTTACCGCTAGAGAATTCTGTATGCGAAGATGTTCAAGGTTTTACGAGTTTGGCAGATGTCGTGCAATTTATAAAGCAAGAATTTACAGGCGATGACAGTTTTGGAATCGGAGTATTGGGTAAGGTTTATCAATAATTATAATAATCATTTATTATTTAAATAATACATATGTATTATTTAAATAATTTATATCATAAGAAATGGCTAATTCGATAGAAACAGATCATGGAAGTCGTAATAAGAGTTCGTTAAGTTGTCATTTCTTTCTTGCTATTTGTCTAAGCTGAATTGGTAGCTTACTGTAAGTGGCTTACTTATTAGAATGACTGTTTCCACATACAATTGATATTAAATCAAAAGTAATTATGTAATACCTATGGTTTGATAGGTATTTAGTAACTAAATCATTAATTTTTATAATTTAAACACTGAAAAATATTAGTCTTCAAATCTTTGAAACAACTGACGATGTATTGCTTCAAAGTGTATATGTATTTCAATTATATCTAAATTATAATTTGATATATAAATTATATATAATGTAGTATATCTAAATTATATATATTGATAATTTTTTTAAATCTGCAAAATTAAAATAAACTGTTAAATATCTTTTCATTCAGATTACTTTTATCTTCCATTTATCTTCAAGATAAAAATGTAAGCATTTTAATAAATATCTGTCACTAAATACATTTATCAGGCATGGTTACTCTCGATAATATAACATTTAAAAGGCTTATTCTTAAAATTGGCTTGAGTTTATAATTTGATCTTTAACTGACACTATATTTTGATGTATAAAATTTTAGCATCAAATTAAAATTTGTTATAAATTGGATTATAAGGTGGATGATTAACCTGGATGATTAACGTGATCATTGCGTTTGAACACTTTAAAATGTTTTATAGGTTTATTCTTTTATTTTATGCAAAATATTAGCACATTTAACTAATTTATGTTATAAGCTCAAATTATCATCTGTTGGAAATAATTGTTTTTGCCTTTTTAACTAATTCATGTAAAGAATACTACATCGACTGTTCACAAGTCGGATTTTATAAATGCTAAAATCTTTGCATTATGATACAAGACAATTTACTAAAGAAAATTTGAACATTTTTAAATTGATTTGTAATAAGAATCTCAATAAGCCATGGTATACAACTAGTATCGCGAAGCCTTTAGTAACCTGATTTTCAGTCTGCTTTTACGACCCGATACCAGATCATGTTCTGTCAAATTGTAAAATTTTGCAGTTTGTCAAGACAATGTAGTATTTTTATTTTAAATTACTCAAACGCATTTGAAATCGGTGTTTAGGAACCTTTTAAAATCGGTGAAAAGTTAATACTTTAAAGATTCTTATGTCGCTTTTATGTTTACGATATTGTCATTAATTATTCCCTATTTGTTAAGTTATGCAAAATTTGTTTAGGTTATCAATCAAGTCTAAAAAATGATTATGATCAATCTCTGGTCATACTTCACGAAGCTGTTCAAAATGGTGCTGATTTTGTATTATCGAATGTTGTTATTGATACCACGTCTTTTGTAAAATTTGTTAGAGATTGTCGATGCTGTGGAATTAAATGTCCTATTGTGGCACACATCGACCCGCTAGCGGTACGTTGACTTTTTCTTCTTTTGCTTAAATTTATTTTTAGATAAATTATCTACGAATTTAACTATTTATTAATAAATTAATATTATTATATTAATATTAATTTCTATTAATTAAATTAAAATTTCAAATATTTACAATTTTTAATCATCCTTAATAAGATAGTAGATAAGTTAACGGATGATTTAGTAATGATTTATTAATTACCGGTATAAACGTTTTTATGAACGTTTATATGAAATATAAATTTTATATAATAATCTTTAGTAATAAGTTAACAGATAAATTAGCGGATAATTTAGTAAGCAGATTCTTAATAAGTATTAATTTCCGCTTTAAAAATAAAGATTTGTTTTAAAAAAATTACGAATTTCAATTTTATAAAAACTTAAATTTTGTTACATCAACATTCAATATTGCATTATCACGATCGTACGCACATTCACTCAAATCTGGATTATTACGCACAAATCGATAATGAACATTCGATATCAACATATCGAATGTTCATGATCGAAAATCAGATCTTGTTGATCTGGTTTTTCCTGTAAAGATTCAAGTATCCGAGACAGTGCATCATCATATCGGGAAGTATCTCGACTTCTTCTTTTCTTAATCAATACGTCTTCTGAATCATCTTGACTGCAAGATAGGAATCCCATCATTAGATCATATTCTTGATAAAGCCAGTCAATCGCTAGATGTCCTCTTTTCTTGAAATCAGCGAATATATAGTCTTCATACACTAAAAATTAGGAATTAGCTGTTTTGCAAAGCAAATAAAGTTATTGAATTTATTAGCCAAACTTAATTTGGATAAAAATTAGTTTATAAAGTTTTTATTGAAAAGTAAATAATAAATACGCACTGCGAAACTATTTTCATTTGTGTATTAAATGTGAATCTGGATTATTACGCACAAATCGATCATGAACATTCGATATCAACATATATATATTCTTTCCTAATTACACAAAATATATTTTTATAATCTAATGTTGCTCTTTTGCAATTCAATCGGCAAAAAAAGATAATTTTGACTTTAATGCAGCAGCTGCAAATAGACAAAGCGAAAATTAAAAGTTATAGTAAATTAAACTGTAGAATAAATAAATATATGAACAAAAATATTATTTATTTCTTCACAAAAATTGTGGTTTCTGTAAATGAGTTTATTTAATATTTGGTTTGTAAGAACACACATTATCGCGATCGAACGAACATTCACGTGAACCTAGGTTGATGAAGATAATGCAACACCCAGTAATTAGAATGCGTTCATCATATGGTATAAGATCCTGGTTATAGTGAAGTGCAATTTAACTGATTCATATAATATATTTATTTTGTTTTAAAATTATTGAATAGTGAAACATACTATCACGAAAACTCTTTCCAGACATTGTTATTAAATATGTAATAACTTTTCTACGAGCACCCGACTGACCGAATGTATTGGCAACGTCTAAGTAAAACACTGATAGATTGATTAGTAATAAAGTTTCAACACCTTCAGCTTAAACCTTCAACTTAAATTGTGTCACATCAAAATTCAATATTCACAACATGTCATGCTATTTATTATGTAACATAAATGTAACCTTTTTGTTTCCTTTTTTTAATTAAATTTTACAAAACTTAGATTTATTTAACATTTATAGATGGCAAAGCGTGTGATCATTTAAATAATTTTTTCACATTTATTTCCATAATTTTATATCTAAAATTATTTTTTTATGTTTCGAATTTTTTAAATTGTTACTTTTAAAATCCGTTGTCTATCTAATTTTAATTTTAATTATTTGTTGATAAAAATAATTAAATAATTTCTCAAATTATTTTTAATAAATTCAGAGAATACATTGCGAGTTTTCTTTGTAATTGTTGTATGTGCCAAGGGTTAATAACCTAAATTATAGCAACATCTTTTAACAAATTCAGATATGCAGCCTAGAACAAAGTATAGCACATACTTTTTTATTTATAATAAATGAAAAAGTATACATTAAAAGTATAATATTTAATTTATAAACGAGAATGATAACATTTGCGTTTCTGCATATAATTATTGCCATATGTTCGAACATCCAGTGTGTGAGACTTTCCCAAGAAATCGCAGTTATATTTTCAGAAGTAACATTTATACACTGAACTCGCTTATATGACATTTGACATGTGACTTTTGACGCAGATCTTTGTTCTAATTCGCCAAATGATATATTTCAATTATAACACTATTATATTTATTTAACATTTCGTGTGATTTGATTATAAAATATTATCCATTAAATATTAATCATTGTTTTTTGCGTAATTCTGTTTTGCTTAGTACATGGAATTAAAACTATAACGGTGTTTTCCAACCTTTTTTACATGACGGCACGCTAGTGAGCTCTTTAATATTTTGTGGAACACTTATCATAAAACGATGAATATTTTCTATCTTCGTTTATATTTTCAGTACGAATTTAACGCGTTTATTCTTTTAAACAAAACTTTGCGTATTTATAAAATTATTTGTAATTATATATTTCGATTAATCGAATATTCCAGCATCTTTTTTATTTTGAAATAGTTGATTGATGCCCGTGTCTCTAATTCTGAACAACGTTTTAATCCAGATGTGCATAACGATCAATCTGTGGAGTTTATGAATGTTGTTGCAAAATGTGTTACTATCTGCGAACAGATTATTCGTTCTGGCTTAATAACCGGATTCTACTTTGTAACTCATAACCAAAGAAATTGTACTGATAGTATACTCAAGAAATTACATTTTTGGCCTAACAAGAAACCCAAACGCCAAATGCCTTGGCGTCAATCAGCCAAAACTCAACGGTTCTATAACGAATCTGTTAGACCCATATTTTGGTCTGCAAGGGTTAAAAGTTACCTTCATAAAACTTCATCCTGGGAACAGTTTCCTAACGGTCGATGGAATAATATGAACATAACTAGTTTGTCAAATGTTACCGATCATCAATTGGCATATCATCATTGGAATGTGTCTAACGCAACACTTTTAAATCAGTGGGGACATGATCTTAGTTCAGAGAGAGAGGTTTGGGATGTATTTGTTTCGTTTTTGCAAAAGTCGAAGAACCCCAAAACAGACTGTCTTGTCGAGTTATTTCCTTGGTGTGAGGAAGTTTACCTTGCTGAAGAAACAAATGTGATTATAGATGATTTGATAAAGGTTAATAAGCGTGGTGTTTTAACAATCAATTCTCAACCAAATGTAAATGGAATTCCAAGTGATGATCCGGTATATGGATGGGGTCCTATAGATGGCTACATCTACCAGAAAGTAAGACATTATTTTTCGAAGCTAATTATTCGCATTTTAAAAGGCTTATCTTGAATTCTTTATTCCAACTAAAATGATCGGGTCATTACTTACTATACTTCGACAGTACCCAAGGGTCAGTTTCCATATCGTAAACAAAAAGGTAATATTTCGTTTAATTTAAATTTTGAAAATTAAATATATTAATAATATAATTTATAATAAATTAACTGTATTTTTAATTAATTTTAAATTTAAGTTATTAAATGATTATTTTAGATTGCATTTTAAATTGCAATTTAGATTGTTCAAATTTCATTTTGAAGGATTATTATAGGATTATTTTTATTTATAAGATCTATTGGTGATTGAGCAGAATACATGAGTTATAACTTGAAAGTGATATATTAGTTAGTAGTTTAGTCGCGGCAGCTATTGAGATATGTTTAAAGCCGATTTATTTTGTTTGTTAGATAAACTAATTCCTTAATTCATGTAATTGAATAAATTAATTATGTAATTCTATAAATTCTTACATAACTATAATAACAAGACTTAATTTAACTTTAATTTTTATTTTCAATTGTATTTTACTTTAGTTGTGATAATAACTTTAACATCATTTTTTACAGCAACAATTTTTTAATTATTTTATATAATTAAAGTTTACTTGTGAGTTAAGAAATTGACCCATTTCAGTATTTCACATCTCATGAAATTTATACATTCATTCTGTATTTGTCTATTTTATATTTAATAATATAATATAATAATTATATTACATATAATATAAATATATAATAATATAACTTCTTAATTAATATATTCTTTTGTTGGGTTATTCATTTTCAATAACGTTTTACTTTTGCGGTGATAATTGATGGTTGTTTTTTGATTTTGACTAAATATAGTGAACGGAAAATTTTATATTGAAAATGTGACCTAATACAAAAATTCAAAATGTGACTGAAATTTAGAGAATTATGAAGCAAATGTGATAAAAGTTGGTTTGCATAAAGAAGATTTATGTTGATTACTAGTGATTTATATTGATTGGGAGAGATTACTGATTGAGGATAGCTTAGAAATTTGAGATCGCTGCTGCCATAAAGATTGATAAGTTGGAGAAATGTTTATGCATATCGACAAAAGCGGAGGGTAATTTGAGCAGCTATATGAAGAGCGCGAGTTCTATCAAACTTTAAATTTATTATTCACTATTTGTTTGTAAAATTTGAATTTACAAAATTTTACAAAAATTAAATTTTAATAACGAATTTGATTGTTTTATATAAATATTTTTTTAAAAACTTTAAGTTGAATATTCATTTATTTGTAAGTAAAATTCAGAATTTGTTGTATAAAAATTAATTCTCAATAATAAATCAAAGAGCATATTAGAGCATATACGTAAAGTGTAATTTTACTTACAAAAATAATTATTATAATTATAAATAATATTTATAATAATATTATATTTATGATTTATCCGAAGATCTACAAGAATGCGATGTAGGATTGAGAAATCCTGCATTTGGGACGATTTTTTTCGCCCACTTGCGAAAACCAAAATTTTTGTTACATGACATTACGTTACATTATATTTAACATGACAAACGTTTTAAATATTTTAATATTTTAAGCATTTAGAGGTTTTACTTTAGTGGTATTTTGTAATTTAATTACACTCCGTCATTTTACTTTTTAGTAATTGTTCAACTTTTTAGGATCAAGATGATATTAATAACCACGAAGAAGGTCATTCAATCGCTGTGACTTGGGGAGTATTTCCAGGTAGAGAAGTTCTTCAACCTACCGTAGTTGATTCTTTAAGTTTCCGAATCTGGAAGGTGTGTAAGCATTTGTTTTATTTTTAGATCGGAACATTTTTATTTTTCGTTTGCTCATTCAATATTTTGAACAATATTTAAACAATTTGACTTTGATAAAAAGACTTTGCTAAAAATTTTTTTTAGAACATGCGCTTTCTTATTATCAATCAAATTATCTTATTTAATGTTGTATGCTTTAAACTAAAGCCTCCTAATTTCACTGAGTCTAACTTTTATTCTTTGTCTAATGTCTAATTATATTTCACATAACGCCTTCTTGTTTTGTTTAAAGAATCTTGAAAGTGGCATAGCTAAACTATTTTAGCAACTAGTGGTGGACCAAAACTTGATGGTTTTCAACGTCGTCTTTGGTATTGGAAGATGCACATTGTAACAATTTGGATTTTATATTTATAATAATTTTTTATTTTAATAAAAACTCTAGATTTGTTAGGCTAGTCGTTAGGATGATTAGATACGTTTACGACTTAACGATTTGTTAACATAAATTTTAGCGTTAAATACATTTGCTATAAACTACCAATCAAAAGGACGTTTTGCTTTAAATTCGTGATTTTTAGTTTACAATTTTTTTCGATTTTTAAGAATGAAGCATACAACATATGGACAAAGCGATGGGGTATTTTATACAACAAAAACAGTGAATCATACAAATTACTGGAGTATATAACAGAAAACTATAGCCTTGTAAATATTGTTGACAACGACTATCCGAAACACAACTGCCTTTTTGAACTAATAGAGAAAGTATTTGCGTACGAAAATCGGGAGTACAATGTACAACAGATCTTTGCCGTATAGGCGATCAATGTACCGTATCTATTTCTGTATCTAAAAATTTCTCTACCCGTTCGCATTTCTTTATATAAATTGAAACCAATATGATGTATCCTAATAATGTAACGTTACATAATAATATAGCCAAGATTAACGGTGAGAGGATATTATAAATATTATTTTCAAATAATGAAAATGCCACATTTCATATAATTTTATCTCTCGATGGTGTTTTAAATGATTTATTTCAAGTGAACACAAATATATTTTGTTTTATAATATATTTTGTTTGATATATTTTGTTTTTATATATTTTATTTTTATGTTATGCATTATTATAAACAAATGAGTTAACTATCGTATTTTGTAGAAAATTATAAAAAATATTTGTAAAATAAATTTATCAGAAGACAAAAGTGGTTAAATTCAGACGCGGTGGAAGATTCAACGGTCTATATTTATCTTATACTATACGAAACATGTTTTAGTTTGCTCTAACGACTACACATATTTAGGAGTTGTTCTTACATTAGCATTTTTGCCCTTCCATAATGAATTTGAGGGCAAACTGCAAATTGGTTACATCATTATCTTATTCAAGATGAGTATCAGCACTGTCTCCGTCAAGGGCTCGTCGATATTTTCGCATCATTCTAAAGCCTATCCTCACGTATGGTATTAGTGCTATTTGGGAGGGTTTATCAATGCAGAATTTATGCCAGTTAGATAAGGGAAAATGGTTGTTTTGGAAAAAAACAAAAGTTTTGACTCAACTCAGGGTTCTAAAAATCTCGAGTTGCAGATAAACAACATTGGAAAGTTTATTCTCATCGACGCATAAGAGTGTGTTCGATTCCTATCTCGAAATGGCATTCGCATTTACCGAATTGTTTTCTAAATCCAATTCAACATCATCTTCAGCTGTACATGACTACATATATAAAATGTCCCTGCTATTATTTCCAAATACAAGGGTCTCCTTAGTCAAAAGTAATTCCACTCTGATGCTACCATTAAGCATTGATAAACTAAAATAATGCTAACCAGCATGCAGAATAACAAAGCTATTGAGATTGATAAACTAGCTTTGAATTATCTAAAATCGTTTTTCGACACTCGGTTATTGTTGGTGCTGGTTGCTTAATTCGATATTTAACAGTAGGCAGCATACATGTTGTTGGAAACATTCAATTTGAAAAATGCTGTATAAAAGGATAGGCGATGTAAACGACTTTAAATTCATATAGATGGATTTCCATGTTAAATCATACGTACAAACTCTACTCATCACGAATTCCCGACTGTCCAAATTTGCAGGGCTATTCTTACCAAATGAGCAATATGGAATTCATCCGGATAGGTCTACTCGAAAAGCTCTGTCTTCAGTTAATAGCGTCGTTTATTAACACTATCTGTAAGTATGGGCAGGCATATGGACTTTTTGTCAACTTTTCGAAAGCGTTCGATACCATAAATAGAGAATCTTCGGCTAAAACTATTGCTTCTAGGTCAAACTAAACGAGCTATTTGTTAATTATATTTTAATATATTTTCGTCAAACTATGTGAAAATATTTGATGGGATCACATGCACTGACTGCATTAAGCATGAAATTGAAAATCTCCAAGGCGATCCTCTCAGTCCTTTATTATTTTCTTTGTATATATGAGATATGCCATTATATATACGTGTAAAGGATATTAAGATAAACGTATTTCTCTACGCCGGCGATTTTCTAGCGACTTCATATTCTATCTCACGCGGTGGGAGACTCAGCGGTCGGGATGTCTTATACTATATGAATTTTTCAGTTAATTTCTTTAACGACTACACATTATGGAGTTGTCTTCCCATCACTATGGTCATTCCATAAGCATTTTGAGGACAAACTGTGTAAATAGGTTACAGCATTATCTAATTCTAGAAGAGTATGAACAGTCTTTGTCGGGGGCTCGTCGATATTTTCGCATCATGCTAGAGCCCATCCTCGCCTATGATATTAATGTCATTTGGGAGGATTTATCGGTGCAGAATTTCAGCCAGTTAGATAAGGGAAAATTGTTGTTTTGAAAGAAATTTGCAGGAGTTTCTGCAATGTGCATTCAGCAATAATAGCTACCCTGTTTAATGAAATCCCTATATGAGTCGAATATCATAATAGTCGTCAGTTTCCACTCACTCGTGCTTTTTAGCTCATAAGTCCTAATGGGATGTTCAATTATCGCGTATTGACTATGCATATATCCAATTACTGTTACATTTGCAGTCAGATTGGATGCAATCGAATGCACGTTGACGTTGTGTTCTATTCAGAGCATGCATTTACAGTTTCATTGACAAGATTTGTGTCATTCCTTTGAAGTTCCGCTACCGATCAGAAAATTGTGTCTGCACATTCTTTGGAAAACGTTTCAAAGATCTGTTGCATATTTCAATTGCACGAAGATAAATTTATTTTTATATATCGACAAACTTTAATTGTCTTCTTGATTAGTTCTCGTTTTACTTGTAATAATTTAATTTATTTTTATTTTTATTATATTCCCCATCGTTGAAAAACGGCAGTGGGTTAATAAAACTTGATAATATAATTATAAAGATTATGCAGATTATAATATTAATATTTTAATATTTTTAAATATTACATTAAGTATAAAATGAAATATTTTGTTTTTTGCTTCACCTATTTTATCACTGACTATGATATATAATCTTTATTATATGATAAAGTTTAATAATATTTAATAAATATAATATTTTAATATTAAAATGTACTAATATTGTACTAATATTATACTAATAAAAATTAGTTTAATATTAGATTTAATGTTAATTTGGTGTTTTTATTTAGTTTAGTGTATTACTAATTATATAAAGTAATAGTATTATTTTTAAATACTGCTTAAAAGAATTTCGTCGTTAGCATTAATTTGGTTCCGCTGTTAAGTCGAGGAATAAGGGCCCGAAACCTGATAACATAGTAGTTCCTTCTGATGACCTCTAATTCTTATTCTTGTTCATTGTATGTTACTCCATTCATATAAATTGACTTTTATTTTAAACTTTAATATTTATTTAAAATTTTATTCAAAAAATTGCACAAGAATGACTTGATACAATTTAGTCGGCATCAAATTAGAAACGTTTAGTTTTTAGTTTTGTATCCTAAATTCACTACACTCGACATCCTTTACATATTAAATTGTGTACTTAAAAAAATACAACATTTACAAGTTTTTTTTTCAAATTGTCAAACTATATTTAGGTGATGGAATGAGCACCTACTAATCTTGCAACTGCTTATCTTTATGTGAAGTGTTAACTTTAAAACGTTTTTGAATTTACTCGTTTTTAGTTATTATTTAAGCGAATAACATTTAATTTACTTTAAGTAATTATTTCTCTGCTCGATGACTTTTATGACTGTTTAGTTGACGTTGGTAAATGTCTTTGTTAGGCGAACACAATCGAACACTGCCACGGTTCGATTGCTATTATAATCTTATTATAATATTATAATAATATCTATTATAATAGATATTATATATATTATAATAGATATTATAATCTATTATAATATCTATTATATTATAATATTATAATATATATATTATAATATATATTATATTATATATTATATTTATTATATCTATCTATTATAATATTATTATTTGCTTTGCCGGGATTTAATTAAAAGCAGCCTATTTCCTAACTTCTAAGAGATTTTAGTTTTAATAATTACTTAAGTAATTATATCAGTCATAAAATTAATGTAACAAAACAGTTTTTCATTTTGGTATTTCGTATTCAATCGAAGTGTAAATTCGATAGAATTTGAACTCCCTTTTTTACAATAACCTTCGTATTCAACCTTCCTTTTGTGATCTCAAAATTGAAAGAATTGTATTCAATCCCTTCGCTTTAGTATTTAATCTCGTTACTTTTGTATTTAGTCTCGTTACTTTAACATTCAATTTTGTTTTATTTGCATGTAACTTCGTCACTGTAACATTAAATCTCCTTTCAATTTGGCATTTAATCTCGTCACTTTTGAATTTAATCTCGTCATTATTGCATTTTATCTCGATACTTTGGCATTTAATTTTGTCATTTTAGCGCTTAATTATTGTTACTTTTGAATTCAATCTAGTCACGTTTGCAATCAATATCATTCTCTTTTATTTAATCTAACCATTTTAGTGATCAATCCCCCATCATTATTGCTGAATTTAATATAGTCACATTATCCAATACATAAGTTTTATTATCTGGACTTTTGCATCTGCCTTGTCTCATTTGCAATCACTCTACTCATCATTTTATATTAAATATAATCAATAAGATCAGGTAACTGAGTCTACGTGTATTGAGTTATAAAAATAAAATTTGTCGTGATAAAATAAAATAAGTTTGTCGTCACACATAGGATGACTGGGCATACGCAGCGACTTTGAATAATGTAAGAATAATCCGGTTCTATTTCTTAGTCTGATGAGGATATATAGAATGCTGCCTTGTGTTTATGCCTCTTCATGGGGAAAACCTAGTGATTTATTTATGATTACACCATTGGGTGTCCCAGGGCATGTGTAACAACAAATTATATATAAGACTCAGGTAACTGAGTCTACGTATATTAAGTTATTTATAAAAATAAAATAATAAAATAATAAATAATTATAAATAGTTATAAATAATTTAATAATTTTATATAAGAGTTCCTGCATTTTATCAGTTTTATTTAACAGTTACTGCATTTTATCTCGTCACACTTGCGTTCAATTGAATTGCTGTTTTCATTCAAAGGTGTTGAACATTAACAGAGGTGAAATTGAATGCACAAATTTCATGATGAAATGCAAAGTTGCCGAAATGATATATAATGATGTGCTTTATTGTATTAATCGTGGCTACTTTAAATTAAACATTTTACTTTAATACGATTTTAAATTGATTGAATGACCGGAGTCTATCTATCACGGTTGCATTGCGACTAGGCATTCATTTTCACCAACCCTACACATGCAAATGTGGGACAATGACGACATTCCCAGATGTTCATTTGCTTAATTGCCAACGTCCCGAGTCGGCTTGAGTCCAGCGGAATCTCTCGTGATGATGGAAGGCGTCCAGTGGTCGGCCGGTAAGTGGTTGGTATGGGATTTCACCTGCATAAATACCCTGGCGAGGAGTTACCAGGCCTCTGCAACCGATCACACAGGAGCAGCAGCCGAGCTTGCCGAATACAGAAAACGGTAAAAATATTATGAACTGAACAATTGCATATACTCATTTACGCCAGTCGCCATAGAGACTCACAGATCGACGCCTCAAGCGTGCCACCGAGGACCAGCGTACCATGAAGTTCATGTTCCAACGTGTGAACATGGCAGTCCAGAGGGGAAATGCCGCGTGAATCATAGAGAGCATGGAAAATAAAGAGGTAATTGTAAAATTCCATGAAGTCTGACCCCATCAAGAGATAAAACTTCAATATAATACTGATTTGTACAAAGAATCGATGTTCAAATGTAAAAAATAAATTAAAATAATAGAAATACATTTTATATTCGAAAATTTAAAAATTATATATTATTAAATTATATATTATTAAATTAGATATTATATATATTATTAAACTATACTCTTTTAATTTTATAGATCAAATAGAACATAAGCTATTTAAAGTTTAATTAAATTAATATAAGTTCATTTAAATTTTGATTAAATTAACATAAGTTCATTTAAAATCAGATTGTTACTAGATAATGATATTTTCTTTATATAATTAATATTTAAATTAAAATTAGAAAATTTTACATTAAATTCAATTGTTTTGCATTAAATTCAATTACCTTTGCATCTAATCCCGTCACTTGTGATGTATTGAATTGCGTCACGTAATCATTTACGTGATCATTTAATCTCGTAATCATTTTATTTCTACAAGTAGAAATAATATGTTCTATAAATAGCAATAAGTAATGTCTTTAATGTCTTTAGGTGTCATTTGTCAAATTGTCCGATTGAAATAATTTTTTTATCCAAAAGTTCGATAATGGTGAATACCAAAATATTAAGGTTAAACTATCAACATTTAAAATTGGATTTTAATAATTAAAAATCTAATTTTATAATTGGAAATATCTGATATATTGATCAATTGATAGTCCGATTGAAATTTTTTTATTAAGGTTTAATTACCTTATTGACAAGACTCATTAAATTATCTACGAAAGAATTAGATCATTATTTGAATATATTTGAATCGAAATAAATGATATATTGTATATATTATAAATATATTACATGTATAATAATATATTTAGATTGAAAAATATATTTCAAGATTAAAATATCTCTGCGTCACTTTTGTAATTTTTGTAATTACAATATGCATATATAACATTCATTTGTATTTATAAAAAAATCGACCTATTATTCTTACTTCTACAATCAATACTAATCTTTGCTTGTATCTCGTAACTTTTACACTTAATTTCGTTATATTTGCATGTAACTTCGTCACATTGAATCTCGTCAATTGAATCTCGTGGCCTATCAAAATATAGACTTTAAATTAAGCAATGAATTTTAATAAATTTTCAATTTTATGGTGCAACCATATAATCAACAAACTTTGGTAATCAACTATGCAGTTGTTATGGTGGATGCTAGTTTGGTGTTGCCTTTGATATTTGGTGTTGCCTTTGATATTTGGTGTTGCCTTTGATATTTGGTGTTGCCTTTGAAAAAATTTAAACAAAAGAAAATTGTAAAGAAATATTAATCCTTTATTCTTAATAGAGCTAAAAGATTGTTGAATCGCTTGTCTGATGGAATCGTGTGTTCCCATATAAACTGAATGAGAAAGTCCTCGTGTTGATCCTGCGAAATACCATTTTTTTCTCTTAGGTATTTCTTAGCAAGTGACCAAAACCCTTCAACGGTTTGTGTATGTATGCTAGGGTCAAGATGATTAACAAAGTTTAAAGAATGGTTAACGGAAAAATGTTGATATTGAGGCATATTTCTAAAAGCTGTCCCATAGGCTTTCCATTCATCAGTCATGACAATAGTTCCCGGTAAAACATTCTCGTAAATTACTTGTGCCATTGTTTGAGCACCTCTATCATATACAGGGACTATGAAAGCTTTTTTTGTGCATCTTTCAACACCACCTACATACCATTGACCATCCACGACACGACCTCGGTTATATTTTCGTTTGAAAAAAAGACTTTCATCAATTTCTACTATTTTAGGCTCTCCGTTTTCATCGATGCCTCCTATCTTTTGATTTCTATCAACAACAAAATCACATATTATATCTCTCAATCTATCAGTATAAGCTGCAACAGTATTTCTATTAAGCTCCAGATCATGAGCAATTTTTAAATATGAACACCTATTGATATATTTGTAAATTATTTTAAATATCAATGGCATATCTAAACGACAATCTTCAAAAAAACTGTCGTGTCTGAGTCCACGTGATTTTCTACAGGATTTTTTGCATGTCCAAGCAAAAGCGTCTATGCTTTGTTTACGTTTAACGTATCTCATATGTTCCTCGTTATCACATTTTTCGCATCTTGACCAATTTCTTATTAGTTTCATACGAGAAAGAAAGACGTTTTGTGTTTCTTTTTTCACAAACTGTCTATCAAGAAAACGCTCTGTAATATCCAAATTCAAAATATCAGAGACTGAATAGTGTGTATTTTCATTCGAGATTTTTTCTTCTGATTTTCTTACCATTTTTTTCCAATTTCTTACCAATTTTTTCAAAGGCAACACCAAATATCAAAGGCAACACCAAATATCAAAGGCAACACCAAACTAGCATCCACCGTTGTTATAATCACTTTAATCTCATAAAATTCAAAATATTAAGAATTAGAAAATTGTCGCCTTTAAAATTTTTCTTGTCACAACTTTAAACATCTGCTTTGTTTAAACTTGTAACTGCTGGTTTGTTTTAATGTGTGCGTATTATGAAAACCACAAATTTGAGTATTGAATATAAATAATTGTAGATATTGATAATATTTTAGAAGCTATCGCTATATGATCAAACTGGATGCGATCTGTTTAAGAATTTTATGGATTAATTCAAAGTTCAGAGGCCCAAAAGCATTCGATTAACTAGTAATTGGTTTGCATTTGTTTTCATTCCAATATTTAATAGATGGGTGTTATTTTAGCATTTTTAAATAACTTTGGCGAGTAAATAATAATTAACTTTACTGCTGACGTCTTAATTTCAGCAAGCAACTGATTATTTTTAGAGTATATAGTTTCATTAACTTCAAAAATTGTTGTTTATTTCTGACATTTTATATTAAAAAATTCTTAAAAAATAATTTTATAAATTTCAAAAAATGTTTTTATTCATTTCGGACATTTTATATTAACAAATTCTTAAAAAATAATTTTATAAATTTCAAAAAATGTTTTTATTCATTTCTAACATTTTATATTAAAAAATTCTTAAAAAATAACTTCAAAAATTGTTGTTTATTTCTAACATTTTATATTAAAAAATTCTTAAAAAATAACTTCAAAAATTGTTGTTTATTTCTAACATTTTATATTAAAAAATTCTTAAAAAATAACTTTAAAAATTGTTGTTTATTTCTAACATTTTATATTAAAAAATTCTTAAAAAATAACTTCAAAAATTGTTGTTTATTTCTAACATTTTATATTTAAAAATTCTTAAAAAAAATAATTTTATAAATTTATCTTAATTTGCCATTCTCGATGGCAAATGCACCGCACCTTAGCTTATCAAAATATAGATTGGAATAAATGTGAACAAATAAATTTATAAATAAACCAATAACTTTAAATAAATTTTAATGCAAATTCATGCCCTGCACACATTTTCTCCGGACTTGTTCCAAACTTTTGCTTTGTGTAAAATAGATTTTAAAAATAAAACATTTTAACGAATTTCATCAGAATCAAAAATACAGAAAAGCTTCAATCTTTAAAATATTGCTAGCCTCTTTAGTATATAGAGGAGTCATTCAAGAGTTTTCAGCATATTTTGTATCATTAACTTAATAAAATATTATAGACTTTTAAATATAACTCTCTGGAATGTTGATCTCTTTATCATTAGCTGAATTATGCTTAACATTAAATACGATGGAATGAGTGCTGGAAACAAGATCTATAGAGCTGTCTACAATTATCAAAATTTGTTGTATCGTACGGAACTAGATGATCCATTAATCAGTACGTTTTAAATCCAAGCTATTAAATTCTATCAAGCTTGTCTATCATACCTGCCTTAAATTAAGTTGTAAAATTGCAGGCAATAACCGTTATGAGCTCGACGGCTTAAAGAACTTTATATAACTTGAAAATAACTTCACATAACTTCACATAAAATGTAGGCAATAACCGTTATAAACTTGACGGCTCAAAGAACGTCATTTAACTTAACTAGTACTTCTCCACCTCTTGGTTATTCTTCAGTCGTTGTCACATAATGCCTTACTGAAATTTTCCAATACCCGTCATGTTTTCTGAAATTACCGTACTGATATCTCGAATCCCCAACTCTTCATCTCGTCATGATCTCTTACCAATAACTCTTCTTAAATCTATTGCCCCCGCACTAGTATATTTCTTCTGTAAACTATTACACTTGTGTATTCAACTAAAAATCTTCCCCGCTGCATGGAAGGCTACCACTCTATGGCCGCTGCTAAAATCCCAATCCCTTACCCTAATCTTCCATCGTCTTACCGTCCAATCTCACTACTTCTCACTATTTCGAAACTCTTTGAAAGACTCATTTTGCGCCAAGTCATGTCCTACCTAAATTCGTCAAACCTCTTTTTCAATATCAAGCTGCATATCATAAAAATAGCCCCACTTAAACGACTTGTCACAAGGCAATCGGTGATCTTCTCTTTACTCGTGATCAACAGTTAACTTCCCTTGTCATTTCGCTTGATTTGTCGTCGACGTTTGACAATGTAGATCACTCTATTATCATTAGCCTCTTTCGATATCGTAATGGCTTCTTCACATCTACTCTTTAATGTTTTTCGTCATATCTTATCGGCCGTTCTGCCACTGTATCATTCGGCAATTCAATTGGTACATCTTTCGCTATACCCCGTGGTATACCGCAAGGTTCTGTAGTTCTATTTTGTCCTTCCTTCTCCTTGGAGATCTCGGTTCACTTTGCTTAGTATTCAAATGTTATAACATCCTTATCTATTCGTCCGCACCCAATTCATCCTTAACTAATCTCATAGTTTCGGTTTTATCCTGCCTAGAACCCTATCTCAGCACTTTTCATCCATTAGAATGGTGGTAAATCCCACGATTTACCACCATTAGTCCACCCTTCCCGCATGCAGAATCAATCTTATCATAATCTCTTTTTCAATTACCATCGCCTTCCTTGCTTGAATTTGCTAACATTTCTCGGAGCTTATCTCTTGTTATCTTCATTTGCACTAAAAAGGTTCGATCCGGTTATCCTATTCTTCGTGACATTCGTCGCATTCGAAAAACCACCGATTTTTCCATTTCTAACACTAATGTCCTCCCTATTACCCCCTAAACTTATTTGCCAGCACAACCTCACTACCTTTAAATTCATGATTTGCACCTTTCTACTGAGTTACCAGGCCATGTAGCTAGCAATGATATCCTAATTTTTCATCGTTTGAACGTCGGCTACATGATATGGACTTCAGGCGCATCATTTTTTATTTCAGTGGACTTGTAGGCGGCCGTTCTGCATGAGCCACTTAAAAAATTAATAAATGTATTTATCTATATTTCAATAAACTAGGGTTGATAAAAATCGCCTCCCAATTAATCCAGTAGCTCTCAACATCGAATTCCGTACTTAGCTTAGAATATAGCCATGACAAACCTAACTATGCGTATTACCAAAATCTATAAATACTACATTAATTGCTTCTTTACGAGTCCCAACATACACTCGAAATTATGTAGTAGTCAGAAGATTCGTAGATCATGAAAGGTGAAGTAAAAAATCAGTTTTAGTCATAGCATCAAGCCCTTTATTACGCAAATACACAAATAATATACACCTTTTATTCCACAAGAGTGAAGCTCTTCTGAGCTAATTATTATATGAATTACAAAAATACATCGATTTGCATATAACGAAGGTGAATATCTTTGATATTTTTATCTAGTAAAAGTATTTTTTATTTATTCACATATATCAATGTGAAAATAATTTGATTGCGTGAAATGTAAAATGCTTATAAGAAAGCTCCCATAAAATGTAAATTCGATCATTGCAACATCTCGAAATTTCTCATCGATCGAATACTTTTGATATTTGAAATAATTGTATACGATATACTCTTTTTTTGTTAAATGATTTTTAGAAATGGTAAATGATAATGCATGGAATTTGTAAAAGTTAAATGTAATTACATGATGGGTATTTCACCAAGAATCTAAGTTTGTAATTTTTTTAAGCAATTGACCTTTTCAGGCGTGGAGTTGGAAGAGGCCAATATATTAGTTGAGCTAACTGTTATCATAGTCAGGGATAAAATAGATGAACCAAAAACGAAATATTTCATTTTATACTTAATATAATATTTAAAAATATATTAATATTAATATTATAATCCTGCTAATATTTGATATAATAATTATATTATAATAAATGTAATATATTACATTAATATAATAATCAATGTATATAGGAAGGAAAGTTTTTTTGTGTGCTTACAAGCCTACAAAAATGATACGGATTAAAAGCAATAGTTACTCGTTTAGAAGCATTGAACGTAGTTGCGTTTTGAAAAAAGAGAGTGAGGATGAAGATCGCAGTTGATCTGTTAGGGAATTCCAAAGTAGGAGAGCAGCGATATGTATATATCGACGTTCGAAGAGAGCGAGATTCACTTAGAGTTGGAATATAATAATGGGAATTACAATAGAGAAGGTGATAAGTTAGCATAAAATAAGATAAGATTAAATAAGCGATGTAAGTTCAGCATTGGTTAGGCTCAAACTGTATTGTATGGCGAATGGTTTGCAGGTTAATCTATCGAAAACAAGTGTAAAAATTCCAAGGAGGTGGTAGAGTATCACGAAATGATGTTTTTATCTATGACGGTATGAATTTGCAAATGTGTACGCAATTCTGCTATCTTGGCTCTAATCTCTTCTCTATGTGGAGTTTTACTAATCATTTTGGTTGCTTCTTGTATGAGTTCGGTCAATCTTTTACGTTCAACAGACTATCCTACAGCCATGAAATATTTTCAAAACCAATAGGTTAACTCATAGATTAGCCGATATCTTATAGGTTACCTATGAGTTTTTTTGCTATTTGGCAGGATTTGTTTGTTCTGAATTTTGAGCGAATTGATAGAATAAAATGGAATTTCCTTAAATTATTAAATTGCTTGTCCCGCAAGGTTTCGTCTTCGGAATTAGCTTATCTTACTAAAGAGCAACCCTTGTCGTTTATCCTGCAGAAGCGTTTCGCCTTAATAGAGACGGCGGAATTTCCTTCACGTGGGTTCGAAGCAATTATTACTGGATAGTGATATTTAATTTACGCCTGATGTTGAATTCCCGAACCTTTGGGAGTTTGGTAGTCAAAGAAAGCGAGCATGTATAATGAGATTTTATCTTGACGGTTTTCATGGAAAGTTTTGCTCAAATAGAATTATGTGCCATACACGAGACTCCGCCTGTATTTGTAAATACTGCTATGTATTGATCAACAGCGCTTACATACTCGAACTTGTATTCATTTAAAAACATTATCCCTTTGCAACTAAACAACATGTGAATTATATTATGAGTATTATTAATATTAGTATAATTAGTATAATATTAGCATAATTAGGATATTATAATTAGTATAATATTAATATACTATTAGTATTTAATAATATTAAAATATTAATATTATAATCTTCTAATATATGATATAATAATTATATTCTAATGAATATAATAATGTAGAGATAATTTATTATCATCTTTGTATTTCGACATTGGGCTAAACTAAATACAAACACCAAATATACATAAAAACACAGGAAATACAGTGTCTTCTCCATGGCTAACGACTCCGTAGTTAGCCCCATTCGGGGCTAACCAGATATGATTAGCCCCGAATGGATCCGCTGTCCGTGCTAGAACCGGTAAAGTGCTGAGCGCGGGTTGAGAATACATATTGATGTTGATCGCGCAAGGGAGAAGCTTATCTTACTTCGGATACTTCTTTCCCGCTTGTTGGCCAATTTCGCGCTTATAATTAATAATAATGTAGAGAGGATTTATTGGTATCTTTGTATCTCAACATGGGGTTTAACTAAATAAAAACACCAAATATACATTAAAACAGAGAAAATACAAAATGCCTTCGCCATTGCTAACGACTATATAGTTTGTCAATATCCGTTAAGGATATTGACAAAGGATAAATATTGACAAAGTACAAATATTGACAAAGGACAATATCCGTTAAGGATATTGACAAAGGACAAAGTTAAGGATATTAATATCTCGAAGCAAGGAATTACGTGATTGGAGGCAATACATACATATGCATGTTGATCTGCAGTTATGAAGGGTGATACGAATAGAGCAAAATGAAGCAATGTTGGATGCATAGGGGGTTGCAATTGCAACTTTAGATGCTTTGCGGTCAAGATGAAGTTGGAATGATCATCTGGATGAATACAGAATACCTAAATGGGTGTAGTTCTTACATAATTCTGAGGGTTTATATTAAGTAATAGCTTCTCTGAACGGCGAATAGGGCATACCTTACGAAATTTTATAATTTTCGATTTCTCAATATTCACCTCTAATTGATTTATTCTAAGAATGCATCTAATGCGTTGAGAGAAAGATGCGGTTTCATGAGATCACGAGATATGATGGCAAGATAATCCTCATAGAGAACTGATATGATATCTATGGAGTTTACACAAAAACATGAAGGTAGATCGGCTAAAAAAGGAGAATAGCAGTGGGCTCAATGAGTCACCTTGAATGACTCCGCGGTTTACATTTAAAGGGTCGGAGAATTGAAGGTCATCGAATACGTAGTGTTCTCTGACGTAAAATTGAGCATAGGAAATGAAGGAAGCGTCCATAAAAGTTGGCTTGAGCAGCGAGTTTACACAGCAGTAGTTCACGATTGACAGAGTCGAAAGCTTTATTGAAGTCTTTGAATATGGCGTAAATGGAGGATTTTCGAGCAAATCATGATAGTCCCTGATTGCGTACCACCTTGGTAGAGTCGATAGTTGAGCATCGGCGACGAAATCCAAACTGATCTGCTAGAAGTAATAATTCGCGCAATGACTTTAATCGATTTGCTAGGATATGTGTAAAGAAGTTTTATGTATGGTTGAGAAAGGTGATACCAAGATAATAGTTGGCGGAGGAGGTATCACATTTTCCTTTATAAAGTACTTTGATGAATCTTCGCCTTCAGAATTGAGGAATTGGTTTGCCGAAAAGAAAGGAGGAATTGGTTTGCCGAAAAGAAAGTCCAGTAACTTAAAAGAGAATAAAAGGAAGATCTTATATGTTCAATACACAAATTATCCGGACTAGCAGTTTTGTTATAAGCCATATGAAACATTTATATTTTTAGCTCTTCGGTAGTAAATGATGCATTGCGTGAGTCGAAGTTGCCGTATTTATGAAGGCTTATTAGGTTAGTCGAGAGAGGCTATACATGTTTGAGTGGCAAGTGTAGAAGGTTCTTAAAATGATCTGATCAATTAGAAAGCGATATGCGATAAGTTGCTTAGAAATTTGAAGACAAAATTTTCCATGGTGATCGTCCCGCCTGGCGTAGCCGACTATGTTCTAAACGAAGACGAGCATTGCGGTAATAGGTCATAATCTTGCAGTATTGGCGACGTAGTTGACAGAATTCACTTCTTTTGGATTTTATATACTCTGGATCCTTAGCCATAGCAATTAGTACCGTTTAAAAAGCCTTGATCTGTGAGGGCTTAAATTGAAATATGGAAGAGGTTGAAACGTTAGATCGTATAGTACAAGCGGTCAGCAATGTATTGCAGATGATAGTGTAACTATTATCCAATTCACTAGAAATACTAAGAGTTATAGCGTACTTGATAGCGGAGTGATTCAGTGAAGAAAGTTTAATAAGTCAACTAAAACGAGATGGGTTCGGTTTAGGCTGATCTGAAATCATAGTTGACTATGCATTAAACGTGCATATGATTACGAAGAAGGGACCATTCAGAAGCGAGGTCTAAGTGCGTTTGGCGAACTGTGGTATTTGAGAAAATGAAGTCAATGCAGCTTCTGCTACTTTTATCTTCATATGACTAATCTTCGCAGGGAGTGGATATAACCAAGTTAACAGTATCGAAGTAGTTGATCAGTTTTTGTAGTTTTTCAGATGGCGGCAAAGCGTATATGGCGTTAAAGACACCGCATAATATTAATTGTGAGATCATAGAGCATGTATTGATGAGTTGCGATAATTCATCGATAATCTTTGAAGCTGAAAACTATGGATTGAAATAGCATGTGCGATGGAAATCTTGAGAGTGTGGACGATGAGTTTACTGAAGTTTAATAGGTCCAGTCTTCAAATGTGAATTTTAAAAGGTAAGTTTCCGCTAGAAAGACGGCTACGGTTACCAAAAGTAGCGGGCATGTTAAATGTGTAGAAACCGTCCAGAGACAGATATGTGGTGTGAAGGAAATATTTGAGGCCTGCGTTAAATATGACGAGAAGATATAGTTTATATGTTTATATAGTGTAGGTAAAATGCAAATACGATGTAAGTTTGGGTCTAGTCAAATCGACTTAGGTTCAGGACTAAATCTGGGTTTATTACCATAATCGGCGGAATCTGGTATCGAAAGTAGTTATCGTAAACGAGGGAATGCAATACCATAGTTGTTAGCAAGTTGTAGTTGCATGCTAGAATAGCTGATAACTCTATTATTGCTTATCCGATATGAGCGTGATGTGTCGGCTATGCGTCTATCGTACATGTGTTTCCATAGCTGCCGCTGAGCATCATGCTCGGACGTTGAGATATCTTGACTGATGAATACACGGTTAAACGAGATGTGACTTTTAACAAGTGTGCTTTAGCAATAATAGAGATGATACATGAATCCTCTAGAGATACTATAAGCCCAGGAGGTATATCGGTTCATTTGGCAGGCAAGTGGCCAAGCTTGAATCAAGAATTTGTTGTAAATGTGACACCGATAGATGGGAAAAGCTCCTTGACTGTAGTTGAATAGGTGTGATAGACAGTCCCGGTTGAATCAAACCTCTAATTTATTTATTGGTCCTTTGAGGATCCCAGGCGGTGCTGTTTGCTGTTTCCTTTATTATATATATACTTCACACCACATATCTGTCTCTGGACGGTTTATATATATAACCAAAAGTCCTTAACAGGCCGTAGGTCACAACCGAGAAAAGAAAAACAAAAAATAAGAATAAAGCAGATCAGTTTAAACATGTTGTCATACGAATTCATGAAAGTATGTCTTGAGCCGCATTCTCCAATTCAGTTCGCCAATTCCATTTGAATTGCTCCTAGCCAATATTTGAAATCGCCAATAGAATATTCTTCGCATTATTTTCGAATGTTTTTAATGTGGATTTTGTTGATCTACCTCGAGGACGTTTCCAGTGTGAGTCATTGCTCGAAATGAACACCGTTTTTGGAATACGTGCATTTTCCATACACAGAACATGTTCAAGAAAACGTAATCTCTTTTTTGTTATAATTTGAATAACATAATCCCCAATACTGCATTTTTACGCACAGTGTCATTTGTTATATGTTGCAGTGGATTTATTCATGAAATCCGCCTAAGCCATTTATTTTCTGCAGCCATTATTTTTTTCAGGCCAGCACTCCGATCCGTGCAACAGAACTAGCCGATCTATCGAAGTTTAAACTCGAACTTTAGTTTTCATTAATAGCTTTCTATCACGCCATACCCTATTTAGTCGGTTAAAACTTTTGCGCGCTGTTACAATGCGATTGGTTATTTCATCATATCATTTGCATTCGTTGGATATTACCGTACCCAGGTATTTAAAGGCGTGCACATGTAAGTGCGCATAAAAGGGTATTCACACATGACCATTCTCGCGTACAATCGATTCAGTTTGTTGATAAAAGATCCTCAATTGGTAGGTAGGACACCATCGGGACCCGATTCTGTACTAGATTTTAAGCTATTTACTGCTGTTGTGATCTTTACCAATAATGGTGGAGCAACTTCACAATTAATTGTATCGACTGGTCGATAAATGGTTGAATATTCAGAGTCTAATCGATTCGCATTACCAGTATTTTTAACTGAATTATAAAGCCCTTTGAAGTACTCTGTCCATCGATTAATGCGGCTTTTACTATCTAAGAGATGTACCGATTTATCTTTATTTAGTAAATAGGGTTTATTTATATCAGGCTTATCGTCTCAATATCGTCTTATTAACTGCAAAAATTTGCGGAAGTTGCCATTAACAGTAGCATTTTCCAATTGTGACGCAAGATATTTTAAGAAACTTTCCTTATATTACGGATGCTCAATCTGAGAAATTTCGTAATTTCAGACATACTTTCTTTCGATGAAGAATCTATTGTAGCTTTCCGTCTGTCTGATATATCCAAAGTTGTTTTACTAATCCATGGCTTTCTTGTATTTTGCTTTCGAGGAATAAGTTGAGAGGCGGTAAAGCGTATAGCCTCTCGCAGTTGTGTCCATCTATCATTAACGCTTGAAGGTTTGTGCGGTTTACCTTGTATTTGGCTAAGCTTGTTTTCAAAGTTAATTCTGGTATTTTGGTTATTTATTAAGCGAGTGTCTAGATGTCTACAATATGATCTGCAATCAGCTATCAGTATACGACATCTTCGAACGATAATGTAATCGATTTGATTTCGCCCCTATTCATTTGGAAACTTCCATGCTTCAAGATGACGCCTTTTATGTTGAAAACATGTATTTGCTGCAATGAGATCATGGGTAAGAAGTGTGTTCATTAATCTTTCGCCATTTGGGCATATATGTCTTCTAATTGCTTGCTTACCACAAAAGGGACTGCCGAGTCTGAGTACTGGATTTGCGCATTGAAGTCATCTGCAACTACAAGGAAATTTCGGGAAGGCACGCTGCCTAAAGCAAATTCAAGATCTTCGTAGAAAGCATCTACGAGCGATTAACAGATGGAGTTCGTGGGAGCATACACACTCGATATGGTCCAGTTCGCATTCTTTCATTTTAGACGAATTAAGGCTAGTCTGTCAGATATTGGTTGCCAAACGGTTAGATGGACAGCTAAACTAGTACGAATGATAATTGCCAACCCGTTTCGACCGGAGTTGTCAGTAGGGCCTGAGTGGTACATTGTATAACTATAATTTTCATTTGGAACATTGATGCATGATTTATTAGTATCAGGTAATCGGCATTCAGAGATGCAACAAATATCGACTTTGTGTATATCCAAGGTACTCGCTAGCATACTTGATTGGCCAGGTTGGAGAAGAGTCATAGCATTGATGGTAGCAATTCAGATGTGACACAGACCCCGGCTTCGTAATCCGGGCAACAAGTATGCTGATCTCTTGAATTAGTATTTGAGGATTGATCAATTTTTGTTGACGCTTTTACTTTCACTTTCATTTTTCATTTTCAGGTATTGTGTTGAGGCTGGGATACCACGAGGGTTCGCCACACCCAAGGGAGCACATATCCTGTTTTGATTGCGGGACATACTCGATATGTCGGTGTATTAGCCCGGATTCCGGTAGATGGCACTTTATAGAAACCCCGGTTGCTATGCAGTGTTCCACCACCATCATGATACACCAGCTGGCTCTCCACGGCTGATTATTGGACCACATCATCGTTTATATCGCAGCTAACCCATATATCTATGGGCAGTTCCTCCATCCGCAACCCGGAGGACGCGCTGGATAGCCCCAGCTAGGCCACCAGAAAAAGTATACTAATATTAGTATAATATTAGTATTTTTATTAATTATACTAATATTGAAAATTCTACAAAATGTATATTAATTTCATGAAACAATTAATCCCGAGGACAAATATCCTCTACGTATATTTTTATCCGAGATAATAATTAATAAAATAACGTTAATAAAATATAAAATAATATTAATTAATATTAATATTAATTATTTGATAATAATTAATTATTAATCCTAAATTGAAATCACGTGCTAATCACTACGGAACTGCAACATTTCTGTTTTACGACAGAAATCAAGAATATAAATGTAAACGTTAATCCTTTAATTTAGAATTTTTGAATTATTAATCCAGTTAATTTGTTTCTTTTCATGCTAATTTTTATATTCATAAACGTTAATTTAGTATTTCGAAAGCTGCTGCAACCAAAATGGACTTTAATTATAATAAAAATAATCGAAAATAAGTTTCGGTTAATTCATTGAAATAGATTTGGGCAGTTTATTAGCGGTGGTTATTCAAATGTTTGATTAATTAGAAATTTCCTTCTTGCTTTTCAGATGTAAACTATTAAATGTAAAGTTAATCTATTAAGCTAAAGTTACCCTATTGAGTTACTATATTGAGCTTAAAAAAAGTTACCTATTGATCTTATTATTTTAAACTTTTTGAATTCTGTCGTTTACAGATACATGGATAAGCTGTTTCTGGAAGAACAACAGCGTTTTATTGTGCAGCAACAACACCATCGAAATAATCGACGGCGCATCCAACCGGTATACACCGTACAACGAAAACGACCGCACTTTGATGTGAATTTCGATGAGCCAGTTACTAACACAATTGAATCGCATATTGACGACATTACCCCATCATCGGTAGATGTCCCTGCTTCGGCTGTCGCTGCTCCATTGTCACAGCTATCCAAATCAAATTCTATCAAATCAGAATCCGGTTCACAGCAAAAGTTCTCGACGCTCTGTCGTATCGTCAACTTTCTTCAGGTTAACTATTTTCTAATTGCTTATTTGAACTTAAAAATTCATTATCCCCGCATGCAATAGAAATTATATCATTATTCCAACAGTTAATACGTGAACAGTGAGAAAATATGATGCCTATCCGTCAAATGACGAAAGTTCAGAAGTGTCTACTTCGAAGCACAGGTGACGAAAGTGCAAAGATAACATCATAGCATATAAAAATATTAAATTACTGCGCCATATTATTGTGTTAACTTTTAGGCTATGCATAATGTAAATTTAAGAATGCTAGATTTAAAACAGAGTCGAGTATGTCGGTTCACATTATTGTTGAAAGAAGAAAAGGCATCCGCCGACAGAACATTATTGTTGGTTTCGCTTGGAAACCGAAATATTGGTTTTAAGAATGTTCTGTTAGCGGATGCCTTTTCTTCTTTCAACAATAAGAATGACAGATTACCTTTATATCTTTATTATCGTGCTAATAGAGCCGTGGAAATTGAACTCCAGCTTATAACCTATGCACCATGTAAATTTACGAATGGCTTATTTAATTATCTTGGTAATTGAACTATATCCAATGAAATTATAAAATATATTTAATGAAATATATCCAATGCCAATTGTCTTTTGGCCCTAGTATAACTTTTGGAAATATAGACAATTTGGAAATAATATGAAATTTATTCCTTTTTAATTTACTCATTAATTTTGTATATATAAATGTTAATTCTTTTTGAAAAGCGTTACAAAAACTTAAATATGATAAAAATGTTACCTAGTTTCATGTAAAAAGCTTTACCGTATTTATTTCAAGAGACCATTGAGCAGTGAAGGTTTTGAAAAATGAAAAACTTGCAATTACTACAAAAACCTATCAAATAACCTATCAAGACTCATAAAATACCTATCAAATAATAAGATTAGTATATATTTAGATCATTTCAAATAAATTATATAACTGAACTACGGCCAAATATAAAATTTATATTCGTTATTGGGCAATAACGCATCATATGCCATAATCTTGTAGCCATTAAGAAATGAACAAAGTATAAAATTTATTTTGCTTTAATTTCGATTATTTTGATTCAGTAGCTGTAGAAAGATCAACATAGATTAATTTATAACGATTAACAGTTTAAATAAAGGATTTGCAATACTTTGCCAGAATATTAAACTCTTGAATCGATGTTTAATAGGCACGATATCTAAACGGACATTATGATCCAATTACTTTAAACGAAATAATCACTCAACTGAAGTTTGAAATAAGCCAAAAGGTTCGAACATGGCTTCTTGATGATGTGAGTACATTACATTACAACTGCAATTTAATTTTAAATGTGTGAAAATAGGCTTTGAAAAATAATCCAAGAGTCCGAATGACCGATTCGACTGAAGGCATGCCTGGTACCTGTGGGTTTTCCTATGAGCCACCACTAAAAGTAACTAATCGGAAATCTCTTCTGCGCTTGTTGAAGGAACACCATCACAAAGGAGATGGTGGAATTTTAGTCGATGACATACGAAAGTCCTTACCGAACGCTGATGTTATACTAAAGGTAATTTTCATATCGCTTATATTTTATGCTGTGAGCACATTTCTGCTCAGATGATTGCTAATTGCACGATACTTATTCAAAGGAGTGACAAGAAAGAAGTTTTATTTTACAGGGATAGCGTTAATTGGAAAAGACAACCCGATGGTTCGTTTAAAAAATGAAACAGTTTATTCCATTGACTTCTTTAACGCTTTAGATTTAATTATCTGATTTAAGAAAAATGGCACATCGACAAAACTTAATTTTGGATTAGTTATTTATTATGACAGTTTAAGGTGATTAAATTATAATCAGCGAATAAAGTATATTTATAATAAAAAAATAAAATATAATTTTAATCGTTATTTAATAAAAAACCTATTTTATATTACATTAAAGATCATCAAACTATTCTCAGATGGTCAATCTCAGTTTTGAAGGTCAATAAAATGAAGGTCCATTTTATTTTTAATTTTTAGTTGCAAATCACGTAATTAATAGCATTTTTAATTTTATATATTAAGTTCAATTTATGTAAAATTAGTCAAGACTATTTTACATTCGATCGGCTGCCCGAAGTTTAGCGTTAGCCAAACGAACTAGCTATCAACGACATATAATTAAAGGTAAATTTAAGCTTGTGCATTAAATTCATCGTTAAGTTGATTTTTGACAATTAGGTCAAGTCGACATTTTAAAGTCGATATTTTAAAGTCGACATTTTAAAGTCAACATTATTACTTAGTCAGTAAGTGTTATTTGAAATATTAGATAAACTTTCTCGTAATATTCTGTCCAGTAGTTTTTCTACTTCTGGAGGCGCAAGCCATGAAGCGTACAATTTACTGAGAACCATTGCGACTAAACTCTCTCGTAAGCATGATACACCATATATAAAATTCATAAATCATAAAAACAGTAAAATTCAATTTTTTTATCGATCGAACAGCATCAGCAGGCAGTCTACGAGCTCCTCGTTCAACCGCAAAGAAGTATTGCAGTAACATCTTAAATTATTGAAGATGATTTAGAAAACCGCAATGATAACTTATTGGCCCATTTGCGGAAACCGTTAAGTTATTATTTTATTTTGTATAATATAATTATGCAGTAAAAATAATAGATAATAATATATTTAAAATAATAAATTTTGAATAATTTTAATAGAATAGTAAAAATAAATAATATTATTAATAATATAATTTTTTGTTACGATTGTTTTATCTAAGCTCTTAGATTACACATCAGCTCTTTGCTTTCATTATCTTATTAACTTAGATCCAAGTGACATAGATAATGATTTCTAGATAATTCCAGTATGAGGGACATAGTTGGTCGTCTTTCAAAGACTAAATGCTTTAAAGAATTCATATGACAGTGGTGATTGTCTCGTAATGACTGATAGTGTAGACGATGAAGTTTTCTTTGACAACCATAAATACTTTTTAATAAAGTTCTATTTTATTTGGTAAATGCATCTCAAATTAGCAATAGTCAATACTCTCCGAAAGACAGCAATACCATTTAAACTTAACTTAGAAGCTAACATGTTGAAAACTTGATAGCTATGTCTAAACTGACACGAATAAAGAGGGTGAGGGATGCAGAAGTGCGGACTATATCACAAGCAATATTAGCGATATGATCTGCAAAGGTATAGCGCGAAGTCAAGGTAAACCAAGATAAATAGATCGAGTTACAAACTCTAAAGGTGCTGACTTGTATATAAAATAATCACGACGAGACATGCGACTGATTGCGTGGAATTTCATCATATTAGTTTTCTCCATATTTACAACTAGGTCATTCCTCTCGAAAAAGGTTTCAATATGATTCAAACTGAACTGGATATTATTGACATTAAACGAAATGATGGATAAATCATCCGCATACAGGATACATGATGAACCTGACTCTGTTATGCCTCTGCAAATCGAACAAAAACAAGCTAAAGAAGATAGGGCTTATATGATCTCCCTGAGGTATTCCATTTGTTTGGTTAAAACAACTAGAGAATTGAATACCATCAATGACTTAAACAGAATGAAGTTCTAAAATTTCCTTTAGCACATGAATAGATGGCTTTTGTAGTTTCAGAACAAGGGCAATCCTTTTAACTTTTGCATAAGTAATTTCCGATCTGTGTAGTCAAACGCTTTAGTAAAATCAACAAATACGGTGTAAATAGGAAGATGATGCTGCTTAGCGTTCAGAAAAGATGTTCGTAGTTTTTCAAAGGCGGTTACAGTTAACCTGTATGTGCGAAATCCATGGTGTGCAACCGGAATTGAACTGCTAGCATATTTAGAGAGACGATGACCAAATGTGGCGGCAAAGAGTTTGTATACTTGGCTAAAGAGAGCGATTGCTTTATAATTATTTAGACATCCAGAATCCCCTTTCTTAAATAACATTTTAAGTGACACCCTTTTCCATATTCTAGGAAATATCTGGTCATACAATACCAAATTAAAGAATGAAACCTAATTATTGCCCAAAATTGAGAATGAAGACTTTAGATGCTCACAACGCCTGTAGCTTTTCGATTTTTTAGATTGCTTGATTTATGTATATCAAAGAGCGTGATCAGATGATTCAACATGTGAAGAGTATTCAAATGTGACGTATCTGGTTCGATAAAGCAGTGTATATGACGATCTGGAACGACCGCTGTAAAGAAGGTAGAGACAGATGAGATGCCCAAGCATCAATTGACATGTAGATTATTATAGTGGTGTTCCTATGCCTTACGTCTAACTTCCAAGGCATTAGACTAGCCTGGTTCAAAATTCTTTGCTCACTTTTCAATCTATATTTCTCTAGTGATATTCGAGATACTGCTCTAAGCTTATATTTTGTTCGCAAATACTTAAGTTTCTTGAAACTATCGCTAGTCAATGCTTTGATCAAGGATTTCAAACGCGACTTAAGTATTCTAAATTCTCGAGACTTGAACACTGGACTACTCGTTTCACATGCTGTACTTTTTGTTTGCAGAATACATTTTTGAATAAGGACATAAATGTCATCAATTCGATAACTAAGAAGGAGATTGTGAGCATGAGAAACCGTATGCATGGATACCTTCTTTTTATCGATAAAACGACTATAAGATATCACTGTATGTCCATTTGGATACTTTGGAAAATCCAGTAGATTCGACAGGCTTGTACTTTCGAAGTAGCTCCCACGAGGAATGTTATATGCATACCGACACATTTGATAACTTTGAGAAAACTAAGTCGATCACACTAGAACCTGAGTTGTACACGTACGTAGCATCATGAGAAGGATGGAGCCGAATACTGGAGACTGAAAAATAATCAATTAGACATTCAAGTTTCGAGAGAATAGGTTGATCATAACTAGCATTAAAGTCTCCACATATGATTATGTGTTTTGATGATTCAAGAATTGATTCAAATTGAGTTAGTTCGCCAATAATATTGCAGGTTGTAAAAGTCGGATTAAAGTAACACCCACTATTTACAATCATGGGAGTATCCACCACCAACACCGAGGTCGAATGAAGTCGAGAAAATTCACAATATGCTTTACTCAGCCCTATAAGAAACCCACCCACAAGACGCCCCATTTGTTGAATCAATGCAATATTTTCAACTGTATAAATTGAGTTAAGAGTGTAATTAGACGTTGCAAATGTTTCTAGCGATATTACTGCATCAAACTACTGGAAATATTGTTCTATACCCAAATTTAAGAGATGTAGCCCTTCGACGTCAAACAAAATAATTCTTAGAGTAGTCAGTGAACTGTTCGAACGAACTTCAGTATACCCATGCTCTCGAACTTGACATTCTTTTGACGAAGGGCATTCATCTAACTGTCATATTGTAATCAGTTCAATCGCATTTCTGCCGGTTGAACTTACCACATCTTCACTTTGTATCAACTTTGAAGTGAACTTTACGATCTTACCGTTGCGAATATAGAATCTTGTAAAATGATGTAAAAATCTTGAAGCGTATCCTTGACATTTCTGTAAAGACGTCATCAACGGTAGTCGCAGCCTTATTGAGAGTAAATTTATGCAGTATATAGCTAAAAGGTTCGTTTAGACTTCTTCTGACTGACGATTTCTTAAGAAATAATAAGAGTTTTCAGGAACTATCACAAGTAGATTCTGAATATTTTCTGACGCCGGTGTATACACAATCTAAATGGATGAACGCAAGAGCTATTAAACGACCATTAATTTAGCGGGCGTCTGTTAATAGATACCATGATAAGATATGCAAAATTAAGTTATCCTGTCATCTTAAAGGCCCGAACTGTGTTTGTAGGTACTATGATCGTCGTTGCGAAACCTTACTTTACATATTTGTTTGTCCATATCTCGTAAACGTTCGCTTGAGTTGTGTGGATAGATTAGGTTAGTATATGCTTTGCACACCGTCGATGCTTCACAACACTACAGAATTAAAGAATTGGCTGTCAAACATTATGGTCAAACGGAATCATGCGCTTACGATTGGAGAGAACACAAATCAAATCAGCTAACTGAGCCTACGTATTTAATATAATTATAAACTAAACAAAACATAATAATGCTAAATCAAAATTTAATAATTAAATAATAAAATTAATAATTGTTTTTAGATAATAATTGTTTTTAAGTTATTGAAATTGATGTATTTTTATTCTTTTTTGTTTTGATCCAAACCGAGAGGTACAGTGGGCTTAATAACACTCTTCATTATTATTAAATAATTTATTTACTAAATAATTTATTATTTGGTATGATTAAATATATAAAATATGATTAATATGTATTATTATTTAACATATAATTTATTTAATAAATTATAAATTGTAATAAATCAAATGGATATTTTTGTATTGAAAAGACTCATGATATATCGTCTTGTCGACCCCGTACAAACGGAACTGCGTTTACTTGGGCAATGAATGTAGCAGAGTTATTATTTTTCTGCATTTTGAAAAATTTACAATTTGATTTGTTTTATCGAATCCAGATAAAAGTTTAATATTCGCCATTAGATATCAGACAGCTGTGGCGTGATGTTCCAATGGATGGTGTTGACATGTTTAAAATTGAACAGCACTTAAAGAAGAGGGGTATTTCACACGTCCCAGTAAAGGTAAAAATATTTATTTTTGTGACAACAGAAAAATTAAAAACATTGTTTAGGAAACAACAAAATCATCTAATCAGCGTAAAAGTCGCCGAAAGCATGTAAATGTGAAGCATCAACAGAAATCATATCCAAACAAAATAATGAACGTTCACATGCAAGGTATTTTAAAGGATTACAGCAACTTAGAGGCTGACTGCAAGGAGGATGATAAAAGTAAACAACCAGAATAGATGAGGAGAACACTGCAAAGAAAATAACACATTTGTACATTGTATTAAAAAATACTATATGCGGTATAACTGCGATTAACTAATTATTGTTGCAACAATTGTTATTCTTTCCCGTTGGATGATTCAATTTAAATGAAGATTCCCGAACTTTGCTTGCAAAATGTGTCAGCGGCTCGAAGAATAACTTTGAAGACGAATTGCCAATTTTTGATCTTTTGTTAGATTTCAAATCTTCCAAGTGTTTTTGCAATGACAGTTCGGTAACACAGTAAAATACCTTGGAAAATTAATTTTTTAATTTTAATTAAAATAAATAATTATACTTCGTTTACAAAACGACCGTCTTTAGCACTTGTCTCAAAGAACGGTATCATCATGGATTTAGCTAGTTGCTCTCCTTCTAGCGTTGATACTTCTCTCGCAGTGCAATTGAAATCCGATTTATTACCAGCTTGCAATTTGTAATTTTAAAGCATATTTAAATTTTGTATTTAACAAAATAATAATAATTCAGTTAATTTTTATTTAACGACTAGATGAGTTCTATATTCGGCTAAATTGAGGCATTTTTATCGCCCATTTATATCGTCTATACAATTCGTATAATCTGGAATATTAATATAAATTATTTAAATAATTTTGAAGAAAGCCAATATCATTACATATTGTTGCAATTCTTAAAATTTCATTATTTAATGTATTATATTTTATATTATATGGTATGCATGAATGCTCATGCAAAAATATGTTTCTTGTAAATTTAAATATGTCATCTTTACGATATAAATTAATAGTAGTTTTAGTTAATGTTAATTTAATGTTCATATCTAGATATACACCTTCTTTATCATTAATATTGGTTTTGTTAAGAATAAGGCTTTCTGGATAAATTTGTTCACTAATTGAATAAAAATTGCTAAGAATTAAATACACATATATCATCAATATATCGAAACATATATTTCATATCTTTATATAATTTAGATTTATTTTTTACACAGTTATGAACAAATTCATATTTTATAAAGCTTAAAACAAGTCAGGTATAATTGGACTACTATTAACTCCTATTGGAACACCTTTTACTTGTCTAAATAAAGATGCCAACATCATTACATCCAATATCATTACATATGGCAACATTTAAATATAATATATTTTTATATATGATGTTATTAATGTTATATAATATAATATTATAATGTATATAATAACTTATTATATATTATAAAATATACTTTAAAATGCATAAGAGAGCAAATCATAAAAATGCATGAAAGCAAATCATTTGATTTGATTATAATTTAATCGTCATATAATTATCTTTTATGATATGTATATACATTATATATTGACAAATATTTACATATTGAATTCTCGTAATTTCTATTATAGATAGAAATTATACTAAATTAAACCAATTTAAATGATTTTAAATTATAAGAAAATTACGCTTAATTATAATAAAAAATATTTTAACATTTCATTGGCTACTTCGAGTAATTTGGCAAAAATATAAATGTACTGCTTACTTTGTAAGTATATAATAATATATTATATTAATATATTATACTTATTATATAATAAGTATATAATTTTGCTTATATATAAGCAAAATTATTAATTAATAATAAATTGAAGTAACTATCGTATTTACAATTGACTTATACGGTAATAAATTATGATTACAAATTAAGATTTTTAGGACGTAATCTTAATTAGGAATTAATTGATTATAATTAATGAATTAAGTCTTGATTAAAAAATTCAAAATAAGAAATCAATTAAGATTCGAAAGTATGTTAACTAAAAACAAAGAAAGAAATAGAAATTTGAAAGATTATAAATTAAGATTTTTATTAAGATTAAAAAGTAATATTAATTTTTAAATTAATTCATTTTAATTAAAAAATTAAATTTTATTTTCAACAGCAGAAAAATAGCTTATATATTTAAAGATAAGTAGAATTTGTACAAAACCACATTGATTTTAAAACCGCAAGCGTTTGATAATAAAATCAGATAGAAATTTATAAATCAAAAACGAATATTTATTTTGAATTATTAACACTGTAAAAAATAATAATTTAATTTAAATTTAATTGTTAGGTTTAATTTAAATCGTAATTTAGTTTATTAGCATTTCCAATTTAAGAAAATGGTAAAATCTGTTATAATTTTTTTATTTCGCATTAAACAATATGAAATAACAAGCAAATAGCTTTAACAAATTGTTTAATATTTTGAAGTCAGTGAAACTATTAAATATTCACAAAGTATTAAAGTCTTGCTAGTTTAGCAAAACCTGTTTATTAATAACCTGCATACCTAATACCATAGTCGGCGATTTATCTACACAATGGCGTTGAATCTCACATACCCAGCTAGAGATGCGATCGAATGAATCTCTATTAGTTATGTCATACATTAGAATAATTGCATCGGCTCCTCTGTAATAGCTATTTAAAGGTAAACAGAAGAAAATTTTAAATTAAAAGTAAAATGTACTTGCTTCTTTTAAATATGAATTAACGTACGTGGAAGTGATTACTCTAAATCGTTCTTGACCAGCAGTATCCCAAATTTGAATTTTGCAAAGATAATCACCGATTTCAATGCTTTTCGATTTAAAATCTACACCAATTGTGCTTATGTAAATGCCTAAATGTAAAAGAGAGGTAGATAAATATGTTACAGATAAGTGTTCATTTAGGTCAAATTTAATAGATATTGTCGTGCTATTAAAGGTCAGCTTGGATTGTAAAAGTGTTTTAACTGTATTAATCAAATCAGCTAATTGTCTATACGTATATTATATTATTTTTAAAATAATGATTATAGATAATAATATTATAAATAGTCTACGTATTTTTCATATTTTTATAAATTAAAAATAATGTCAAATAAAATTTAAATGATTTAATAATAGAGATAATAAATAATTATAAGATTTTATATAACTCATATCAAGCTAAAATAAAAAATTTTAAAATAAAAGTCAATTGTTGTGAATTGACTAAGATATTATTAAATATTAAATAATTATATCAATTAAAAATAAAAAATTGAAATTTAAAATAAAAGTTAATTGTTATGAATTGACTAATGAATAATAGATGTTGTATCAGAATAAGAAATAATTTTAATTATTCGATAAATAGTGTTATCTTCTGTATACGTTCACCGATCAACATACGTGAACGAGCATATGAAATACGATAGATATTTTTAAAGCTTGTGTGAAACCACAAACTGCTAATTTGTGTTCGGGCTGTTTTTTGTTTACGTTAGCTACACGGGAGCCTACTAAACCACGTTAGAAATCGATGATAAAAAAGTACAATTATTAAATATTCGAGTTTAATACGTGTACTACATTTCTCAAATGATACCATTCCGCGTGAATTTTTTTAATCGTATAAGCCAGACGCGGAAGAACAACGAAGAGCACTGCTAGATGCCGTTTCTTCATCACTATGACTCTTCAGTACCAGTTCCCTAACACTGCTGGATGCAGAGGAGGACTAGCAGACTGCTCTATCAAAGAATCATGTGAATGATACACTAGAAAATCTATAGTGACATCATCATTGAGTGCTGAATTAGCACAAACGCTTCACCAATTAGCACAACCGCTTTGGTGAAGCGGTTGTGCTAATTCAGCACTCAATGATGATGTCACTAGAGATTTTCTAGTGCATCATTCACATGATTCTTTGATAGAGCCGTCTGCTAGTCCTCCTCTGCATCCAGCAGTGGGAGGGAACTGGTACTGAAGAGTCATAAAGATGACGAAACGGCATCTAGCAGTGTTTTTCGTTGTTCTTCCGCGTGTAGTACATTGTAATACTAGTATGAATATTACATACTCAAATGAGAGTCCCTACACGGGCTCTCTCTAATTTATAAAGTTTTATAATAAAAATTTTATATGAAAATGATGAAATCAGATCAGCTAACTGAATCTACCTATTTTATATTTTTTATAAATTAAAAATAATGCTAAATAAAAAATATTCAAATTATTAATAATTTAATAATAAATAATTGTTATTTAAGATTTTATACAATTAACATAACATATCAAGTCAAAATAAAAAATTGAATTTAAAATAAAAGTTAATTTTTATGAATTGAATAATGAATAATAGATATTTTATCATAATACGGATTCGAGGTCATCAAGGGGAACTGATATGCTATCAGGTCTCGGCCCATATTCCTCGACCTGCATAGTAGCGGGGTCAAATACATGCTTATGGCGTATTTACTCTGATGAAATTTGATTATCTAGTGTACCTTATTCTAATACAAAGCATATTATTTATTATCCATTTGTTCATGGATAATCATCTTCTTAAATTTGCCCACGTCGGATATTGAAGTTTTACCATATAAGCACTCCTCGGCTTGACATTTGTATCAGTGACTAACTAATTATGTCAAGATAGTGTAATTTAATGTGACAGACACACATTACGGGAACTTTGTGAATATTTAGGCTTTGAATAAACAGACCAGATTTCAATATGTTTTTTTTTTCAAAAATAAACGATTAGCGTTAGTAACCGGTATCACGTGAAACCTTGATCTTTACAGATGACCACACTATTTTGGGAAGTTAAGCTCTGACGGGATTCACTTGAATGATAAATTGTTTGTAGCTCTTGTGAACAGATAATGACTCCAATATTTAAAAAAGTTAAATAAATATGCATTTTTACAAAGTTCGTAGTTATACGAATACACGATGCGTAAAACTTTTCGAAACTGGACCATTTACAAAATGGTCCAGTTTCGAAAAGTAGTCATTTCAAATTATTAAATTTAGAAACAAAACAATTCTAATTTTTAGTGACATACTGGTAACAGAAAATTAATATTAAATTACTTTTGAATATATTTTATAAAGCGATAAATTACATTGATACCCTTTTATCTGTACTAAAATATAAGATTACATTATAAATGCATTCCAACTTTATATTTTAGTTGAAATTTATCATGGTTTTTCCCTCAAATTTTTCATTACGTTTTATCTGGTAAAAAATCTTAAAAGCAAATAAAAAATTAATGATTACTAAAAAATAATATTACTTTTGTTTAAAAATTTACTTATAAATAAAAAATATTTTATAAATAAATAATAAAAAAATTATTTTCAAAGTTTTTTAAATTTACTGATGAAAGACTCATTAGTAAATAATATATATGTTATTATTTAAATAATAACAGATAAATAACAATCAAATAATAGCATAACAGATTAAAAAAACTATTTATAAATGGATTATAAATACAGAGATAAAAAATAAATACATAAACAAAATATTTGGCATTATTTTCAAAAACACTAAAAATGCTTCCTACCAGTGAATATATTATCGACGTATTTGAGCATCATACTGGATTTCCCGACGGCTACATTAAATTAAAAAACAAAATTCACTGTATATTGCACATGCTTACAGTACCTGATTCCCCAACAATAAGGATTTTAAAGCGCTTGATCTTATCATCCGTGTAGGTAGTATTTTGCATCTAAAGATATTTTGATTTATGTGCAGTCAAAGACAATTTTCTATTTAGAAAGTATACAAATAGTTATAAGTTGTATAAAAAATAGTTATATATTAAAGTTATATTTAAGTTATATATAGTTATATATAAGATATATATAAGTATTATAGTCATATATAAGAAGATAGTTATATATAACTATCTTTATATATAAAGGCAACTTTTAAAAAAAATTTTTCACAGGAAACCTGCATAATTCACATTTGCTCGTTGGCAAATATGAGAACTACGAATCCACAGAAGTTTGGTAAATTAGTAAATCGTGATTGCAAGTATTCTTTGCTTACTGATGACATGTAGTTCATCTTAGAAAATAATTGACTGCGAACCATCCCCGAGAATATATTCTCGGGGATGGTTTGCGGTTAATTAGTTACACTTGACCCGAACGCAATTCTACATGATATCTTAGGACAAACACTATTTTTTATATTTTTATAAAAAATATTGTTATTAAATATTTTGATAATAAAAAATATTGTATTTGCTTGTATATTTTTATAAACGGCTTGGAATCAATTATTCCGCAACTTCAAAACTGTAAATATTGAATAATATAAATAGATTATTATGCAATTTGAATATTATCGTCACACATAGAATGACTTAACATACGTAGTGACTTTTAATATTGCGAGAATAGTTTGGTAATGTCTTGGCCAGATGAGGATATATATAATGTTGCCTGGTGTTTATGCCTCCTCATGAGGAAAACATAGTGATTTATTCATGGGTACACCGGTTGGTGTCTCAGAGTAGGTGTAATAACAAATTATATTAAAATAAGCACTTCGGATATTTGATTGCTTGACATTTTTAATCTGGTTTGAATCTGTTTGGTAAAATGAATATGGAATTGTAGCCAACGTTAACTGACAACCGTTATTCTTATCATTAAAGATAAAATGGCTTTGTCACTAGACTGAAGTTTCCAACAGTTTTAGTTGGCAACCTCTTCGGAATACGTATATCTTTCAACATTCAAATCAAAAATTAGCCAAAAGGCATTGATGCGAGTTCACTTCGAATTTATACAGGGTACTTTTTGAGCACTCGAAATGATGTTCAACAATTTAAATTTGATATTTAATGCATGATAATGTCTCTTATATAACAATGTGTTATATTTGATTAACTTGATATCTCTATTATAGACACTTATTTTGTTCAAGAGCGAATAAGCATATCGGATATTAAATAACTTGAAATTTTTATAACTCCTAATTTTTCTGAACAGATTAGTCGATAATTTACAATCGGATTTAAGATTAGGGGTCATAAGGAGGAACTGCCATATTACCATATTTTGGCTCTTAATCATCAACCCAAAAGATTCGAGTGAATACATGTTAATTATATGTAATGAAGTATTCCAGACATCCCAAATCACAGAAATGATTTGCTTGTAGATAATTATTTCACTATGAAACGTTATCAAAACTTATACTACAAGGGATAATTTATACAATAGACTAGTTTCGTTTGAAAGCGAATGAAAAGAAACGTGTCATTATTTTTTATAATAGGGTATTACGCAGTATGTATGAACTGCAAAAAATACATCAGTTTACAAGTCATAGAAATCACAACTTATTCTACATTGCAGACAAAAAATATAAAACAACCTGTCGAACAAGTCGAAACGACTCATGTTTAACGTGAATAGCACACACATGCTTTTATTTTAATGTTGGTTAAATGTTTTCACACATATTTAAAACTTTTGATATCATTCCACGCATAGATATCATCCATGCGTGGATGATATCTATTATCATCCATCTATTATCTAGATTAATTTAAAAAAAATATTAATTTTAAACATTTCATGTGCCAATTTATCATTTTTACCATTTTATCAATTCCATTTTTAATTTAAAATTTTGGAGCACGATCAATAAGTACTATCATATTTTGAATTAAATTTATGAATTAAACGGTAATTTATTTTTATATTTCGCAAGATACTGCTAGCATCATCGGAAACAAAGCATACATTTTGTTCATTTTCATTTGCTTAGTTAATGAAAAAATGTAAGTTTTGTTACATATATCAATTAATTTTAAATTAGCTTTAAATAAATCATTAGATAGTTAATGATATTAATTTATCAATCCTAATTTCCAATTGTTAAAAATTAAGAATTTATAGTTGATGAACAAATTGTAAGTTTTGTTCATAAATTTGAACAAATAATTTATATATTTGTTCATGAATTTGTTCTAATGTATTTGTTGAAATATATTCATAAAAATATTTTATAGAAGGAATTTCGGATCAATAATACTCTAATTTATTAATATGATAATTTAATAAATTAACAAACTAATGTAATTACTCCTTACCCCGGGCTCACAAATCAGGAAGTCGCAAATTGATTTTGTCCTGGTGAGGCGAAAACACAAGAAGACGGTGCTAGACACAAAGGTCATTCCATCAGAGACCACAGCGACTCAACATAAGCCACTGATATGTGACCTGAAAATTGAAGTCCCCCGTAAACCGAGGCCAGAACAAACAAAGACGAGCCGAATCAAGTGGTGGAAACTGAGGGAAGAAGACACAGTTGGAACAAAGGCAAAGCTGGCCCGGATAAGACTACCTAGCATACATGGAGTACAGGACACCTGGACCGCGTTGCGCTGCACGATCCACCTAGCTGCAAAGCACATACTCGGATCCACCAAGCCATGTCAAAAATACATCGACAAAGAAACTTGGTTTTGGACAGAAGAGGTCAAAGACGCAGTGAAGGCAAAGAAAAATTCATACAAGGCTTTCCGGATAGCACAAACAAAGGAGAACAAAGATGAATATCACCGAGCGAAAAAGAAAGCAAGGAAACAAGTGGCTATTGCTAGGAGTAACCACCTAGATAACCTCTACCAAAAGCTCGACACTCGAGAAGGAGAAAAAGGCGTGTACCGACTAGCCCGTTCAAGACGGAAGAAGGCAGCAGACATCGAGAAGTTCCATGGTATCAGCAATGAGCAGGGAAAACTCATTATACACCCACAAGACGTGCTGGAGAGATGGAGAAGATATTTTAAAGCCATCTTTACAGAAGAGTTTGAACATCCACCAATACCAGAGGGGACTCCAAATCACACACAAGTCGATCCACTCAATGGTGCAGAGGTCAGAGAGGCAATGATGAAGATGAAGCCGGGTAAAGCCAACGGACCCGATGATTTAGCGGTGGACTTCTGGAGAATCAATCCGGATGAGTGGACACCATGGCTAACTAATTTTCTCCAGAAGATTGTTGACGCAAAAGAGGTGCCAGAAGACTGGAGTCGAAGCATAACTATCCCAATCTGGAAGCAGAAAGGAAGCCCAGCAGATTGTGAAAACTACCGCCCAATTCGTCTTCTCAGTCACACCATGAAAATCTTCGAGAGAGTGCTCGACAAGAGAATCCGTGACTCCGTCAAACTAAGTGTCAACCAGGCAGGCTTTGTGCGCAACTGTGGAGCCATCGATGCAATACACTCAGCCAGACTACTCCTTGAAAAGCACAGAGAGAAGAAGCAGCCCCTCCATGTAGCTTTTCTGGACCTTGAGAAAGCGTTCGACAGAGTACCTCATAAGCTTATATGGTACGCTTTTAGACGCAGAAAAGTACCGGAGAAATTGATCGAATGGGTGAAGATGTTGTACAAAGGAACGACGAGCAATGTGCTAACAGCAGCGGGAAAATCCAGAGAATTTCCAATCTCAGTCGGTGTGCACCAAGGATCTGCACTCTCCCCATTACTATTCATCATAGTTATGGACGTGATTACGAAAGACCTTCTAAGACAAGCACCATGGACCATCCTGTATGCCGACGATGTTATGCTGGTATCTAAAGACAAACATGACCTCGAGCAACAAGTTCAGCAATGGCACGATCGCCTGGCACAGTTTGGGTTGAAACTGAACACAGCCAAAACAGAGTACATGACGACGAACCAGAACGAAGATGTAAGCATATCAGTTAATGGCGTGCTTCTGCCAAAGACAACTGCGTTCAAATATCTGGGATCAGTCATCTCCAGCACAGGAGGAGTGGCAAAAGACGTCACCACTCGCATCAACGCAAGCTGGACAAAATGGAGAGCAGCCACTGGAGTTTTGTGCGACAAACGCATGCCAGACAAACTCAAATCGAAGTTCTACAGAAGCGTAATACGGCCTGTAGCAATGTACGGTGCTGAGTGCTGGGCAATGACAGCAGAAGCAGAACGTAAGCTTGGATGCATGGAAACCAAAATGCTAAGGTGGATCGCAGGAAAGACTCGCCTAGATCATGTCCGTAACGAAGACATCCGCAAGCGATTTGGCGTAGCACCCATAGCAGACAAACTGAGAGAATCAAGGCTGCGATGGTATGGACATGTAATGAGGGCAGACGTGAACACATTAGCGCAGGCACCATTTCAAATCGAGGTCGACGGAAAGAGACCAATAGGAAGACCACAGAAAAGATGGATGGATACCCTTCTTAAGGACATGAAAATGGTCGGACTCACGCCCAAAGACGCAGCAAAGAAGGCATTTTGGCGTCAACGATCGTGGCAAGCGGACCCCGTCATACGGGATAAACGCTAAAAAGAAGAAGAAGAAGAATGTAATTGCTCCTTTTAGGCATTACATAAATGATTCTTATAAATGTTCACTTAAATGATTCTTATAGACACCATAGTTGCTATTACTGTAAAAAATAAAGTTAAAACCTCAAAATTCAATCAATCATTATTAATAAAACGCAAATGATGCTAAAATGTGTTGAGAAGAAGGTTAGTTTTATTTTGGATAGAGCGGATTTTCAGTAGATCAATGCAATACGAGCGATAATCGAAATTCCCGTGAGAAGGAGGCGATGAGGAGAAACTGATCGCCAACGAATTTTCGGACGATTGTGAACAACACGAAAATTTCCATTTGACTTCATTAATTAATCAGATTAGATAACTGAGTCTACGTATTTTCTACTCTATATAAATTAAAAATAAAATAAATAATAAATAATTATCTAACTTATTATGCTTATACCAAGTTTAAATTTATAATTGAAATTTAAAATAAAAGTCAATTGTTATGAATTGACTAATAAAAAATTTATTATCAATTGACTATAAAAACCAAAACGTTTTAATTTCTGTAGAAAATATAAAGTTCCTCACAAAAATTAGAACTTACTGTTATATATTCAGAGACAAACTCTTTTATGCATGAAAAGTATCATATTATGAAATTATTTGTCTTACAACACGAGATAAAAACATTTCTTGATATTTTAAATTGGAAAAACGCTACTATTTAAAAATCAGTACATTTTAAATAATTGGTTTATCACTTTGTAAAGCAGAAAATGTTTTAGCAAACATTTGCATTATTAATAAGTCCATCGTTAAAAGGTTTATTTATACATGTATAATTATTTTTACATTAAGTGAGCAATAATTATAATTAATAATTAATTAATTATAAAATATAAATCTATAAATAAATTAATTAAAGCTTTATATTTATAAATCATTAATTAATTATTTAATTATTAATTATTTCGAAAGTAACGCTTAATCGCGAGTGTTCAAATTCAAAAATTTTAACAAAATCAAAGAGATAAATTACAAGTTTTAGCAAGAATATCAAAATTTTAAATAATAATTGGAGAGGAAATTATTTTTGATATAAAATTTCGCTAACTTTTGTTTGGCTAACTTATTATAGGAACGAAGAAGAAATATACTTCTTCTTCGTTCCTATAATAACTATACTAATAATTAAAATTTGGAATTCTTAAAAAATAAATTAAAAAATTTCAGTAAAAAAATTTAAAACTCTCGAGTTAATAAAAGATGTCATCAAACAAAACAAATCACAAATTACACATATTTACTAAATTGCAAACCGTATGTAACAATATTATAGGCTTATTTAAATTACAATGTAATAAAAATGAAATATACTAACAAATTGTTGAGTAAACTCACAAAATGCTGAGCAACAGCAATAGAATTGGTCCCTTTACGTACATTATAATTATGTTGTTTAATACGCTTAACCAAACCTTGACCAGTTTGACCAACATATACCTGTTCGAATTCTTTACAAGGTATTTTATAAACTATGGCATCTTTGTTAAAATCTGGTTTACGCTTAAAAATGTTGTGAAGTTTAGGTAATTTTCTCTTAAAAATGTGCACTTGGTGAATACAACTATTTTTTATGTTATTGTTAATAAACTTTGAAAATACTAAATTCCACTTGTTACTAACAAAAGGTATTCCTATATGATGTATTCTTTTCTTTAGGACCAAAAACTTTATTTTTTTTTCGCTAAAGATTTAAATTTTGCTTTCTTAATAGCCCAAAGCGGAAAACCACATTTTAGTAAATTATGTGTGATAGCCTTTTCTCTCACAAATTAAGTGATAGTTAGAACAGATAATAACAAATAAATAATATAGAACAAATATATGAACTAATGAAATAGTTCATATATATGAAATAATATATAGAACAAATAAATGATAATATTTTTAGTTTCAAATCAAGGATAATTGTTGCTTCTTTGTTCCTGTAATAACTATATATTTTAATGGAAGAAGATTATGGGTTTAGTATTTTATATTTATTTTATCGATAAATTTGAGAGAGACCGGTTTTTTATATTTTTATAGCCAAATAAGTCGAATTTTAGAAGCAAAATTTGACGATATATAATCTTTCACTTTGTCCGTTTAATAAATAAAATCAATAGATAGAGATCAAAGAAATCAAAAATAAATAAAGTTGATTTATTAGCGGTAATTTTAAAATAAAAGTTAGTTTCAGTTGTTTTTTCAGTTTCAAAATTATTATTTTCGTTTTAAAGTTTACGAAAACTATGCCGGACCGTAAAAGTCTCAAAATTTGTTAAAAATGATTTTATGAGCGCTATCAGGTAAATCGCTAAATCAGATTTTGCAGCTCAAACTTTAGTTTGTAGTATAAGTTTTGATAACGTTTCATAGTGAAATAATTATCTACAAGCAAATCATTTCTGTGATTTGGGATGTCTGGAATACTTCATTACATATGATTAACATGTATTCACTCGAATCTTTTGGGTTGATGATTAAGAGCCAAAATATGGTAATATGGCAGTTCCTCCTTATGACCCCTAATCTTAAATCCGATTGTAAATTATCGACTAATCTGTTCAGAAAAATTAGGAGTTATAAAAATTTCAAGTTATTTAATATCCGATATGCTTATTCGCTCTTGAACAAAATAAGTGTCTATAATAGAGATATCAAGTTAATCAAATATAACACATTGTTATATAAGAGACATTATCATGCATTAAATATCAAATTTAAATTGTTGAACATCATTTCGAGTGCTCAAAAAGTACCCTGTATAAATTCGAAGTGAACTCGCATCAATGCCTTTTGGCTAATTTTTGATTTGAATGTTGAAAGATATACGTATTCCGAAGAGGTTGCCAACTAAAACTGTTGGAAACTTCAGTCTAGTGACAAAGCCATTTTATCTTTAATGATAAGAATAACGGTTGTCAGTTAACGTTGGCTACAATTCCATATTCATTTTACCAAACAGATTCAAACCAGATTAAAAATGTCAAGCAATCAAATATCCGAAGTGCTTATTTTAATATAATTTGTTATTACACCTACTCTGAGACACCAACCGGTGTACCCATGAATAAATCACTATGTTTTCCTCATGAGGAGGCATAAACACCAGGCAACATTATATATATCCTCATCAGACTAAGAAATAGAACCGAATTATTTTTGCAATATTCAAAGTCACTACGTATGTTCAGTCATTCCATGTGTGACGATAATATTCAAATTGCATAATAATCTATAAATTTAATTTGATTGCATATGCAAGCTAAAGTTTTTCTGACTGTAGCACGATATTATACTCACAGGTATTGTTCCTATTTTTGATACAGATGACGCTACTAATTGGCCTGCCTGGGTATCATCAGTTTCTGACCGAGACCTTTATATCACATTATGACCCTTTTTTTCTCCTTACTCCGTACACTGGTCCTGATCGGATTCAAACTCAAGACTTGTATCGCGATTCAACGCTGCATCCACTAGGCTGGTTGCTCCAATGGTGTAGATATACATTTCTGTATATTACTTTTGGTAGGGGATCGTATTCTAACGATCTATTAGAAACTTACCCTATGTGTGATCCGCTAGCCGGATCACACTTTTTCATTCTGTTACTGTGATCAAAAGTGATCCGATTAGATCAGCACAAGTGTACGGAGTAAGCAGATTATAAAAGCTGAAACGTGAAATGCAGGTCCAGATCAGCAACTGATGAACCAACCCAGGCTGATTAGTAGGGTCCTGCTGTATCAAGAATAGGAACAATACCTGTGAGGTATTGAGCTTACATATCCTACCAAATTAAAAACATTCGTTGCAAATCTCAGCGTGAAAAACGGTGATACAACAAGCGGATCACACGCATAGGGTAGATTTCTAATATATTGTTAGAACACGAGCCCCTACCAAAAAGTAATATACATAAATGTATATTTGTATATTATAGTTCACCGGAGCAACCAGCCTAGTGGATATAACGTTGAATCGCGATGCAGATGACCTAAGTTCAAATCCGATAAGCACCAGTGAACGGAGTAAGCAGATAATAGGGGTAAACATAAAATGTAAGTTTGTGTCAGCAGCTAATGAGACCCACACAGGCTGATTTGTAACGTTCTGCTGTATCAAGAATAGAACTAATATCTGTGAGTATAATAACGTGCCACAATCAGAAGAAATAATAATCTATATATTATTAAATATTTACATTTTTCTTCTTATTTTAATATATATATATATTATTTCGAAGTTGCGTAATAATTGATTCTAATTCGTTTACTATCAAAATATTTAATAACAATATTTTTTATAAAAATATAAAAAATAGTGTTTGTCCTAAGATATCATGTAGAATTGCTTTCGGGTCAAGTGTAACTAATTAACCGCAAACCATCCCGAGTATATAATGTTATATTCTATGGATGGTTCGGAGTAAATTATTTCCTAAGGTGCACTACACGTCGTCATTATGCAAAGAATACTTGCAATCTCGATTTTATTGATTTTCTCCCACCCCAACTAAGTAGAATACTTAATTAGTGATATTCATAGCAATGTTGCAGAGAAAATCAATACAAATTAATAACAGCGCATTCGCAGATCCTTTGCATGTTAACGGCATATAGTTCATCTTAGGAAATGCTCAATTCACACTATTTTGTGCGGCATGCAACTGATATCGTTCAAAAAGAAATTTTGTCGCATCGTCGATATTTCCACGTTTTGAGAATTTAAACATAATAGCCTGATAAATCTTACTTAATGAGCTATAAGCTTAAACTGGAGGTATGCGGTACCGGATCGAGTGCTTGGGACTAAGGTTATTAAATTAAACCACATCCGATATCTGAGTTGAGAAATTATTCGATTTTAATACTTTAAAATTACACTTTTTAAGCCATATCCGTACAGGAAAAGTTAATCGATGTTCTATAGTCACTGTTGGCAAAAGATGTTTCATAAACACCCTTTGGATTATCATGATTTTTTGTTTTTAAATTTTATACTTATTGAAATTAAATTATTCAAACATTGAAACGATTTTTATCTTGAAATATTTAGCAATAAGAGGTATTTATAAAGTATTTTTTTTGTATTTGATTTTTTTTTCAAGTATTAAAACTATTTTATATTTATAAAGTTATTTTAAAGTTTCTGGTTTTATTCAATATTCTTTCTTTATTAAAATTAAACAAGTAAATATTAGCTGTGGAGAAAATATTGTTTTTTTAATAGTTGATACTGATCCATTTTTTATTTTCGGGTGGTCAAGTGGCGTCCGACTGTCTGGTGGCATCCCTTACTTCTGTAGGGTCAGACCTCTTTAGTAGTGATGGTTCGTGTGTAGGAAAACTAGTAGACTTCGATAGTGTCACCGAGCGTGTCAAATTTTCCCATTATACGAACATTTTTGTCGGTTATTCAAATGTTCGTAGTCTCCTGGCTCAGTTCTCGGAAATTAAATTCATAGTTGCTTCGAAACGTTTTGATGTATTTTGTATAACCGAAACATGGCTACATTCTGACATTTCGGATGACTGTGTTGCCATCCCTAACTATTTTTTAATACGTTCGGATCGCTCATGTGGTAAACGTGGAGGTGGGGTAGCCGCCTATGTGCGAAATAGTCTCCTGGTATCGAATATCTCGGCTTTTCGCGACGATATTGGTTATTCCTTTGAAGGTCTTGCTTTTACACTGGGAAATGGTCAACGATCCCGATTCTGCGTCCTTTACCGTTCTCCGTCCTATGAATTAAGATTTGACTCTCTTAAATCACATTTGCTGAGTTTATCTTCGTATCCTCTGATTTTGCTCCTGGGTGACTTCAATATCCCCCAAATAGACTGGAAAAATAGTCATTCACGACCAATTCACGGAATTGGGAAAGTACTGAGTGACTTTCTGTTACTCGAGATGCTACTATTTCAACATATTAAAGAACCTACTTGTGTGACAGGGACGCCTTCTATACTCGATTTGGTCTTTACTAAGTGTTTGGGTGACGTTTTAGGTGTTCGTTATGACGCACCAATTGGCAATAGCGATCACTGTGTACTCTCTATGCGGCTGTCGCTGTTCAACAGAGCCTCACAAAACTCTAATTTTAAAAAACGTTGTTGGGTAGGTGTTGATGCTAGTCAACTAGCTGCAAGCTTCCCAAAAGGTATATGTGATAGTCTTCGTATCCACTTCGGTTTGGAGGTTCCTGTAGTCTTTGATCTGCTCCATGATGAATTGATGCGAATTTCTGATATCTTTGCTCCGCTACGTGCCTGCAAGTTCAAGCATGGACATCCTCCTTGGTTCGACAGAGAGCTTCTTGATGCTATAAGATCCCGCAACAAATTGTGGCGCGAATTTAGGCGTTCTTCTGCTTCAAAACGTGCCTACATCGACTCTCGGAACTTATGCAATCGGCTAAAATTTCAGAAACGCTATTCGTACGAAGATAATGTCGCCAGGGATGCATATTTGAATCCTAGGAGGTTTTGGTCTTATGTAAGAAACAACAGAACACTTGTCGCCACAATTATCTCAATACAAACGCCAACTGAAACTTTGACCGATCCGTCTCTAATCGCCCAACATTTAGCTGATGGCTTCTTGGTACAGGCTTTGACCTCTAACAAACTGCATGACTTTAGTTGGAAGTATGTTCCGGTTGCTCATCGGTGTTGTGTTCGTCCACTCAGAGTGGATGAGGTGTTGAACGAGGTTATGAAGCTCGATTCGTTTACATCTCCGGGACCAGACAATATCGCCCCCTTCCTCGTCAAATCCCTAGCGAACGAACTGAGCAATGATTTAACTATGTTCTTCAGATACAGCTTAGACACATCTTGAATTCCCGACAGTTGGAAGTGTGCAATTGTGGTGCCTATTCCCAAAAAGCATCCTGCTAGCTTTTGCGCGGACTTTCGGCCCATTAGCTTAACTAGCGTATTCTGCAAACTTTTAGAAAGAATCATTGCTAGTAGAATTAGGGATCATTTGGATCGTAATCACATATTGGTTGAATCTCAACATGGTTTCAGAATCGGACGTTCATGCCTTACTAACCTACTAACAGCGCGTGAAAAATGGGCTGATGCTCTGGGGGCTGGGTTTCAGGTTCATACAGTATTCCTTGATTTTTCGAAAGCTTTTGATAGGGTACCACACTAAGTGTCTTTACTGTATCACTATGGACTTTATTCATATATTTGTGAGTGGGTCAGGGAATTTCTATCGAATAGGTCTTTCCGAGTTTGTGTGTGGGGCATGTTTTCTTATTCTGTAAATATTAATTCTGGCGTACCGCAGGGATCAGTCCTTGGCCCACTGCTCTTTATAATCTTCATTAATGATCTGCTACTCCGCTTATCATGCTCTCATCTAGCGTTTGCAGACGATCTAAAGATTTGGTCGATCATTAGAAGTCCTGCTGATCGAGTATCGTTACAAAATGATCTAAACTCCCTGATCAAGTGGTGCGATTCTACCGGACTACGGTTGAATGTTGATAAATGTGTCCTCATGCAACTAGGTCGCCCTATTGAAACTCTAAGGTACTTTATTAAAGATATGGTCTAAAAGGAGGTGTCTCATCATAAGGATTTAGGGAATATTGTCCATAGATCCTTGAAAACAAAGTTGAACACCGACTTCTTTCTATGTAAAGCTACTAGGGCGTTATATTGTATTAAAAATGCATTCCTCAGGTTAAGCTGTCACATGTTCAAGAGGTTATTCATCTCCATCGTCAGGCCACACTTGGAGTACTGCATTTAGGCTTGTTTCCCTGTCACTAAGCAAGAACTGTTAGACCTGGAGTCTATTCTTAGGCGCGGATCGAGGCTCTGTATTGGCTTAAGTGGTATTGACTATTATGTACGTCTAAGTCGTATTGGGATGTTGTCGGTACGTGAGAGGTTCATATCCTTGGAAATGCTATGTATATGGCATATGTCGAATGATGTGGTAGGTTATCCCACCGATGTAATCACTAGGCGGGTAGATCAGTTGCGGGGACATAGCAGAGTCTTGTATAAATTTAGATTTGACAGATTACCAAAAGTGTATAGACTCTCAAGGAGAGGAATTAACATGTGGAATTCGTTGCCTGAAGAAGTCGTTGCAGCCCCCAGTTTGAGAACGTTTAAATCACGATGCTACAAATGGATACATGAACAATGCCGCCATTCAACACTACCACTGGAATACCCTAATTAGCTACGTTGACTGACCATTTGCTTTTGTTTTATTTTTTGGACTCTGCCTGAATAGCATTTTGGCTTTGGTATGTATTGGAATAATAATAAATAATTATTGAAGCTGGATCAAAGAAAAGAAATTATTTTTGGTATTTCGCAGACTGCTGTTAGCATCTTCGGAAAATTAGTAATTTTCTGAAGATGCTAGCAGTAGTTAGCGAAATATCAATAATAATTCCGTCTTTTCTCTGATCCAGCTCCAATAGTTATTTAAAATATTGTTTCTAATTATTTAAGATTAAAATATCATATATAACTTGCTACGTTAATTCATTCTTTTATTCTATCAATTACATTAGTTTATTATAATGCTAATCAAATAAAGCCAATTATTACTAAATAAGGTTGACTAAATAAGAGTGGAATTATAAAATTGTAGTATATGTTATAACTCGAAATCATGTTCAATATGCATTCCGTATTTAAGCGAAATTGTTATTTAATTCTAATAATTGTTTGACTAAATAACTTAGTTTTGTGTAAAATTTATATTATTTCGAAATAGTAAGTTTACTAAAGATTTTAAAAATTAATGACTTAATGTAAAAATGAGGTGATAAATTCATAAGCATAAAACAACTGATGCAATATAACACTAGTCACTATGTAAATTTTGTCGATTATACCGATCGCAATTGTAAGATGGTGTTGATGAATTTAGAATTCATCTGCAATTCACATGCGCTGACTAACACACTCGTATCGGTATGTCCGTTTCTTACTGTATTGATTTTATATGTCAAATTTAAAATGAAACTTGAGAACAATTGTATTTGCATAATTGTTTAGTCACGACTTCACAAAGGTCTAAGGCTAAAAGGGTCCTCGCTACACTCAACTGACTAACTATGGAAAACTGCATTCTATTCCGTATTCTTTGTGTCACTTTTCGACTCTTTTATTAAAACCAGCCCTCAAATCTGCATCTTCCTACACTTACCGAATCCGCCTCTCCTTCGTAAATCTTCCTTTGAGTGACTTTCTTCGTCTCCATGTTGCATCCATTTTCCTCAAACTGTGGCCACCGCTCCACAATATTGGACTTGTAAGTGGATGCATATCCACAATATCCACTTTTATAAACCTTTACTTATTATTTTAAATTCAAAAAATTTTGTATGATGACCAGAAATACAGAATTAATTATTAAAATTATAATTAAGTATTAGTCATTATACTTAAGTTAATTAACTGTAAAAATATTGATTAATTGTGTAATGAACTAACGATTCATATTAAATAAGAAATTATTAAAGAATATTAGCACATGATCCTTTATTTTTTATTTAATTTTCTTAAAAATATTATTCACGCAAATTACTCCAAAAAATACTTTCTCGAAAATAACTTTAAATTTAAACACTTCAAAGTTTTTAAATTCTTTATTAAGAGAAAAAATTTCGTAACCAAACATTTTGGAATCGAATGTATAAATATTTGTTTACACAATATATTAAAAACTCAAATTAAAAAATAAAATGATACCTTAAATCACAAAATCGAGGTTTTATCGTTTACATTTGATCAATAAATGTATACAAAAAAATATTTTGTGTTCAATGCTTACATATTCTTTTACGTAACAAGAAAACCGTCGTTTTCTTTAAAAAAATATGCTTTTTCTTTCCCGTCCGTATGCACAGCCTTCATAGTAAAATGCTATGTAAAGATTTCTCTCGCAATATAAAACCCCTCCCCAGTTAAAACTGTAACAATTTTCTTTCCCTAATGATGGCAGTTGCCATTGAAATATTGAATAATTTCTTTGGTCTTTGATTTTCCTTTGTTCCTACAAATATTAATATTACAAATATCACGCAAACCAAATCCACCAGAGTAGAACTTCTATCGACCGCTTTTTATTTCATTTTGCCGATTGTATAAATCAGTAAGAACTATCTGGATATGCTTATTACGTACGTGTTCTCTGAATGAACTTTGCTGATTTCGCTTATCATTTTCGCGTAATCACTTCAATCGTGATTAGTAGTAACAATGTACTCTACTAATCCGGATTATTGGACATTAACTTCGGAATCTTGTAAATACATTTTTGTTTATTGAAAAAATAATTAATTTTTTATTTATTCCTATTTTCTAAATAAATAGACATTGATTAAATGTAGATGCATCACCGTATTTTCATAGTGCAAAACGGTGGTGGACATGATTCAATTTAGACGACAACTCTGATATATGCGCGTTATCCTTCTGTGCAAATAATCGAATCCAAAGTCACTAGTTTGTAGCTTGTCACTTCAATTTAAAAAATAAAAAGTTAAAAAGACGTCACCGCTATGCGAATATTCAAATATGTGGATCTATTTTCATTTCCCAAATATATACAAAGATTTTATTCGAATTTTCGACCTGATACTCAGGTCATTTTAATGACCTTGGTGACATTTTGATAGCATAGAAATGTTATCCAACTTGCTGACGCTTGCGGATCAAATGAGTGCTTGTTTGTAGAACCGTGTGCTTGTGGTTTTCGCAAACCACAAGTTTTTGTTAAACTCTACGGATAGTTAATAATACACTCTGGATTAAAATAATATATTAATATTATTTAATAGATTAATATATTATTTATTATTTAAATTTTATTTAGAAATATTTTTATTTATAAATAGTATAAAATACGTAACTCACTTAACTGATTTGATTTATTCAATTAGTGTATTCGTCAGTTAAATCATTTAAATAATTTAATAGATAAATATTTTATAACTTCGCCATGGCCGGTCTTAAGCCCGAGCTGAGAAAGGAGGGAGGTTGGCGATATACTTCGTGACAAGCCAGTCGTAAAACAAAACCGTCGCATCAACAATATGAAATGGTGTCTCAACGAATTTCGCGAAAGGCGACTGCATTAATGCGGCCGCGTTCTTCGTGCAAACGAACATCAACCATCAATAAAGCCCATCGGAAAGCGGACTCCGTAACGAAGCGGAACAAAAGCTGAAGAAAAAGAAGACGAACAGATAAATATTTTATACTAGGCTACTATGAAAATACAATCAAACAAAAAATAGTAAAATATATAAATTAATAAAATATTATTATTATTATTATTATTATCAAGTTCAGACTTAGCCATAAGGCTTTAAGCCGATCACACAATACAGAAAAAAGATCAACCAAATGGGTAGGTTAGAAAAGGTGACAAATCAGCCTGGACGTATATCCAACGTCGAACCCTGTTTTTGAAAGCGAGGAAATTGGTGATGGCAGCGATAGGTTCAGGCAAACTATTCCAAACATCTACTGCCCGTTCAGACAGTCTGTAAAATTTTCGCAGCTTACCCGGTAATTTTTTAAAAAGCATCTTACAATGGCCTCGCAATCTCGAATTATCTCGAAATCTAACTACACCCAAAGGAAAGCCATCAGCTGAATGTACAATTTTCCAAAGTGTAATCAGATCAAGAAAAAGATACCGATACCTCACTGATAAAACGTTCAAACATCTTAATCTTGAAATAAAGCTTCCTTGACAACACATCCGAGAAGCTCGTCTCATTACACTTTCCAAGTTATTCAACTCACTCCTGGTCGTTGGAAAGGTTGCCTGTACACAATACTCAAGATGTGGTCTTACTAGGGCACAATAAAGTTTGGCGAAGATTTGCGGCGATAATTTTGCAAAAGTCATTTTTATGCAGTATAAGGCACGTATCGCTTTTAACCGCGCGTGATCACTATTTGCTCTTGTCTTTAGCGATTCGTGAATTATCACTCCCAGGTCGGGATGTTCTGAGACTCGCTTGATTGAGTGTCCATTTATTTTGTAATCGAAATGAGTTTTATCTCTACCCAATCTGATCCATACACATTTTGTCGCGTTGAGTATCAAGCCAGTGCTATTACACCAAGTCCCGATACGGTTAAGGTCACATTGTAAAAATTCACAATCCGCCTCGTTTTGGGTTGTTGCCCATATTTTAACATCGTCAGCAAATGCCAGGTGAGGACACTTTAACCTTAGGAGTAGGTCATTCAAAAAGATGATAAAGAGAAGTGGACCTAGGACCGTGCCCTGAGGAACACCCGAATGAACACGTCGAGCTGTTGACAAAACTTCATCTAATCGCACAACGAATGATCGATCCTCGAGAAATGTCTTAATCCAGTTGCAAATTGTCGTAGGTACACCGTAATGACGTAGTAGTGAATCTAAACCAGCATGTGGAACTCTATCAAAGGCCTTAGAGAAATCAAGAAATATTATATCAACTGTAAGACCCGAACTAAGAGCAGCTACCCAATGTTCGCGAGCATTCAACAGATTAGTTAGGCACGAGCGACCAGGTCGGAAGCCGTGCTGAGAATCATCAAGAATTTGATATAAATTTAGATGTTCACGTATTCTCTTCGCAATGAGTCTCTCCATAATTTTAGAAATAACACTGGTAAGACTAATTGGTCTAAAATCTGAACAAGTTAGTGCCAACTGTTTCTTTGGAATAGGTACAACAATTGCCCTTTTCCAATCATCAGGAATCCACGAATACTGTAAGCTTCGATGAAATAGAGACGTAAGGCTTGGAGCAATAATGTGCGACAGAGTACGCAAAAGAAAAGGGGATACACCATCTGGTCCTGCAGAGCCAAAACTATTTAATTTATGGAGTTCAGACTGAACTTCAATGACATTAATAGGAGATATTGGTAAGTTAGATTGTAAGTTGGGCGGGTACTGTATCTGGTCAATATTCGATTGCGAGGATGGAGATACTACAAAACTGCTTGCAAGAGCTTCCACAATAGCCTCCTTGTCAACTACATCACCACTTTCTAAACGTACACAATTAATCGTAGAAGGTAGGATTCGACGATGTCTAACGTATGCCCAAAAACGTTTAGGTGACCTGTTAATGTCAGAAGCAATACCCTCTTCAAATGTTTTTCTTTTTGAGCAAAAAAGAAAAACATTATTAAAATAATAATGTTTTTATTGTAATGATAATGTTTTTAATAATGTTTATATGTTTTTTAAAAACATATTATTAAAAATAAATGTAAACTCTTTAGCGGAAAATCTTTATGTATGGATGGATAATAAATAATATACTTTGTAAAGAATTATTAGAGCTGGATCGAAGTAAGGAAATAATTCTTTATCAATAAATGGATCATTATCGATTATTTAAACTAAGGAACAAGTAGATACTCAGAACAGATATAAACAAAATCCGGTCTTGAGATGTCTTCTTTAATTACGAACAGAGAGGTCAAATCCCTCCAGGTTACACCAGTGAGCCGCCTTCCGTCTAAATCACTCAGGATCTCTCACACACCTTATGGTCCATTCGAGGCGTACTATGGTAGATAATCGCGATACGAAGATCTTAAAAACCTTGGTCTTTGCTCTGGGGACTTCCATAGAAAAAAGGCAAATCCCGAGATTGCCCAAGTACTCCAGAGTCGTACCGGAGCTTTATTACAATGTGAAAGATGCTGGGCCTGTTTCAGGACCCATCTAGCTTTCTTCAGTCCACTTTTGAATTTAATCAAGTCTGGTCCGGTCGATAATTTAATCGTAATGGTACACTCCAGTTATTTTTACGATGTTCAAAGGTAGGGAGTGGTTGATTGTTTAATATGGAAGAGAGAGCTGAGATTGCTAGTCTCTTGAGTACTTTTGTCGTAGGGGCGCCATTATAAACAACCACCTGCGATTTAGATTAGTTGAGAATAAGATTGTACGTGGATAACTGATCTTTTAATCTTAAAAAGAAACGGATGATACCCGAAGACCAACTTTGCACCTGTGTCCAGAAAACAGGGATGTGAAATCTTCAGCGTATACCACTATATGCTGATGTTTTTAAATGTTTTGAGTAGTACAATAGAAGCAACAAGATATAAGAAAGGAGAAAGTGGTAAACCTCGAGGCACATCTGTAATAGGGTAGAACTCGTGTGCATCATGATCGTCTTCATAAAAGTCTCGCTTGGTATACAGCGATATCTCCCCCTGATAATAATTCTCACAAGCAATCCGAGTGACCTGAGAGAAGAATGGAAACGCTATCAAATGCAGCGGAAAAGTTCAGAAAAACATCTACTGCAAACTGATGCCTGTTATCTTGACAAAACTGATGCACTTCACCTTTTGCTGAATGTACCGAGCGACTTTTTGCAAACCCATGAAAACTTAAGGGGATTATCTTGCTTACTTAGATGGGCGCGGATTCTACTCGCAAGCGCTTTTTCGTATATGGAGATTAGGGAATTTTGAATCGAAATGGGCCGCAGGTCTTAGGGCATGAAATCGATTTCTTTTTGGATAAAAATATTCTCCGGCTAATGTTGATGGCGGCAACATCGGAGGGGGAGGCTAGTAGTAGCGTAATGGCGTCCTTCCTCTTACTGCCTGTCAAAAGCTTGCAGACCCGAGTAGAGGGTGGCGCGTGGGATTTGGAAGTGCCCGGAAGTGGCCCCTAGAAGTTAAAGATCACATCAGCTAACTGACTCTACGTATTTAATATAATTATAAAATAAACAAAACATAATAATGCTAAATCAAAATTTAATAATTAAATAATAAAATTAATAATTGTTTTTATATTTTCTATAATTTAAATCAAGTTAAAATAAAAAATTGAAATTTAAAATAAACGTCATTTTTATGAATTGACTAATAAATAAAAGACATTGTATCATAATAAGAATTAGAGGTCATCAGGATAAACTGCTATGCTATCAAATTGGGCACCTAATAGATAGGGCCGAAAGTGTTTGATCCTGAAGTCACCCCAAGGCAGGATTGGTTGGGGAGATTAAGTGGCTTCATAATTATGTATGGATAGCGACTCCTCTAAAACTTTATCAAGGCATATAATACCAATTCAACCCAATGCTCTTTCCTTCCAGCAGACAAACCTATCTTGAATATCTTCCAATAAGACGACTGAGAAGGGTTAAATAGTATATCGATCAGATAAAATGCTAAGAGCAGAAGCACTTCCGGAGTTCTACTGAATGATCCTCAGTGAAATTGGTTCGGAATTACTTCCAATGCAATAGTGACACTAGAAGGGACAGCAGTAGCCACTAGTTAGGCCCAGAGGGAGAAGTTACCACTCCATACTCCTTACTTAACGGTGGAACCACTGACCACTACTTTGCTGAGGAAAATATCATCATATCCCTTGATGCTTTAATGTTTTCCTTGTTTGTGCAATCTAACGCAGGAAGATCTACTCGGAGATGACGTAATCTAGAGAGCGTCAAAACCGCATCAGTCAGTCGATTGAGTAGTGCCTCGATGGCCATCATGCGTTCTGTTATCTTGGTGTCCACTAACTTTAAAATTTCCTTCGTCGACGGACGTGAGCTACGGGAGACAAAATTGTGGACAGGAGAGTTATCCTTCATTGAATATGTATTGGCGGAATTGATAGAATGACGTTTTTTATAAGCTTTGAAAAACGAACACTTCTTAAACCATGCTGGATAAGGAATGCTACAATTTAAGCGTCATGGTGTTGTTGTATAGGATGCAAGGTGCTTTTCTTCCTAGTAAGACCAAACCCACAACATTTGATCTCTTCGATCGCTGAAAATGATCAGTGAATCGATTTAAATGATAATTAATTTAAAATAATCAATTTAAAAAATCTAATTAATTTAAGATAATCAATTTAAAAAATAAAACTGTATTTTATATAAAGTTTGCTTTGTTATTTCATATTTTTTAAATTCATTTGTCATCAACCCAAATTGTGTCAATGACCCGGTACGATTCTCGATGTATAAATGAATGATATCATTCATTTATAGTATATAAATAATTTATTTATTTATATTCAAATAAATAATTTATTTATATTTATAAATAAATACTCGAAAACAGGAATATACAATTTTCTAATAAAAAAATCCAAGAATTCAATATTTTTTTAATATCTGCAAACAATTTATCTGCATTAATTTTTAATATTTACACAAATATTGAAATAAATACAGATAGATACTATTGCATGCTATTGAATACTCAATTCACTGGTTATCTAGTAGAAATTACATCGCAATCAAGTCTAGATATAGTAATCGGGGTCGGATAGAACACATTGCAAACTCTACGAGACGCTCTGCGTATGACATGCGAGAGTGTAGTGCAACACTTAAATCCGCATCTAAAGGATGTTATCGAGATACTCTATTTCGCTTTGGGTACGGAAAAGCGGACTAAATGTCATATTCTACATGTTGCCTTATTAAAGCATTGAACAACGTGTTTGAAGCATTCAACATGCCGCAAACGTAGACGGTGTCGTAGACGCCGAGCGTCTACGATACGCTCTGGGCATAACATGCGAGCGTATAACTAAAATTTTCAGCATATACAGAAAACATTTGCTTTTTGAGCATATACTATCAGTGTTCTTGTGTCTTCAACGATGATTAAACAACGATACCTAGAGCACGTGTGAAAGAAACTGAGTTGATCAAATAGGACCCCAACATTTACCGAGAGTGCACTGTACACTTACCAAAGCGCAAGTGAACACACTTATCAAGATTTACAGAAATACCAGTTTGATAACTCCATTCCTGAATCACATTTAAGTCTAACTACAATGTATATACGTTTGATTATGATTCTACTTTTGTCCAAACCTTAAGATCGTCAGCAAAAGCTAGGTACCTGCATCACAGTTAAGCCAGTAATGTGTTTAGATAAATATTGAATAGAAGAGCTTCAAAAACAGAACCTTGATGTACACACCAGATTTGACGTCACGAGATTAAGACAATATCGATCACACGCGAACACAATATGATCCATGCGACAAAACTCTAATCAAATTCACCACAATTGGATTGATGCCATCATTTCTGAGCACATCTAAAAGATGACAATGGCGTATACGATCAAAAGCCTTGCTAAAATCTAGGAAGATACAATCCACAGTCATACCGTCAGAAACACTGTCGATCCATTCTTCTCTTGCTCAAAACAGATTGGATAAGTACGACCTACATTTTGTGAAACCATGATGATTTTGACTTATCAGTTTCGCTCGTTGTAAGAAACTTACTATATATTCACAAATAATGCTTTCAAATAATTTTCTTACAATACTGGTTAAGCTTACGAGTATGTAGTTTGCAGGAATGTGAATGGCACCCTTCTTAAATACTGGAACAACGACAGCGCATCTTCAATCTAGCGAAAGCTTACATGTCTCAAGTGATGATACAACTTTGCTAATGGATGAGCTAGAGGGTGACGCAAAGTATGAACTAGCAAAGGGTGAATTTTATTTGGTCTTGGAGATGAACCGAGTTCAATGAAGAACGGGACATCCACTTATCTAACAACGCTTAACGTCAATGACTACTCAACCCGAAGGACAACTGCGACGACCTAACAAAGCCTGGATATCGAATGTATAATATCCATAAATAGAACACGATTCTGTACGTATTGTCTCAAGTAAAATTAAAATATGAAAAGTATCAAGCAAAGCATAAAAGCCATCAAGAACCAAAGAATTTAAACCCTCTACTTTAAATAACTGAAGTCCGAAAGAATTCTTAGCAACTAAAAGTGAAGATATATTTGAACAGAAGACGATAGTCATATGAAAGATGGAGTAGGTCGAGATATTGATGTATCGCACAAGTTTGATGCTGAATGTTCAGTAGGATAAAGTCGAACAATTTTTAATTATTGTTAGCATATTCGTTATTTAGGTCTGAAAGTTGCTTCTCTCTAAGTTGTTGACACATAATGTTATATGCTTCAAGTTCTAGAGGGGATAAATCGATATGCATGTAAATTTTTAAATCTATCAATTTTATTTAAGCGATGAGCATACACTAATTCCTATGGAATAAAAGCGATCCACGATCATAGTTACATCATTTTCAGAAATTGGCATATTGCGAACAATTACATTGGATGAGCGCTTAATTTGTTTATTGCATAATTTTATATTTTCGAGAGGTGATCAAGCTTTGCCATTAAAATTACATGTAGCAAGAACTGTACTAGCTATCTCTTTACGTATTTCGCTAGCAAATGTAGGGTTTGGAAATGATTGTACATTTGCAGAAATTAGACCGTTGTTAGATGAAGTTTTACTAACAACGCTATGAATTTGAACCTTAAGTTCTAATATTTGTTATGTTTAATCTGAGATATCCGCTTTTGTGATCCTTATTAATTGTTCAGATCCTTATTATTGGTCAGCTTTACAGAACAAATTCTACATAAAAATTAAAAGAAAAAAATGAAATGCGTCGAGGTGACTTTTCAATCGTAAACATAGCACATTCTCAACACCAACACTTAATTTCAAAGCACATGTTCAGAGGAATCGAAGTTACTATCAGAAGTATGTAAAGAACAAATGGCATGTGTTACATCGCTTAAAAAAGAACGCGGCAAATGCGTGCCAGCGCACGATTACGTGACCACCACAACAACAAAAAGCAAAAATCTAAGTCATGTGTTGAAAAGGTGGGAACGGAGGAGGTATTTGAATGTGATAAAAGAGGGAGCGCCGCGGACGTCGAGAGGGAGTTGATTCCAGGCGAGAGGGCGGTGACAAGGAAGGATTGGATACCGTGGTTGTTGGATTAATTGAGAACGTGAGTAAGAGAGATTGACGGGAACGCATCGATAGAGAGGTGGGTGAGAGTCGTCTGAGACCATAATCATGACGAAGGCGACGGAGAAGAATCGAGTGATCGACGATGTCAAAACAGACGATAGATCAAGAGAAACTATGACACTACATAATTTATGATCGCGCGATATGAGTAAGTCGTTATAAACTTTAAGACATGCAATTTCATTAGAGTAATTAGAGCGAAAAGCAGCTTGGAAGGGAGGAAATAAGTTGGAGGAAAGAGATATGTATTAACTTGCTTGAGAACGAGACGCTCAAGGAGTATAGAGAGGGTTAGGAGAAGTGATATAGGACGGTACGAAGATGGTAGTGAAGAGTCGAGAGATTGCTTTTTGATGAGAGGACGAACAGTGTTGCATTTCCAGATGGAAGGAAATGTACGGCTACGGATGGATGAGTTGAACAATATGGTTAGGAAGGGTGAGATAGAGGAGCAGATATTTTTAAGCAAGTGATTGGGACTTGGGTCAGAAGGAGAGGTTTTATTAGTTAATGACAGCAGAACCGAAGAAACTTCATCAGACGAAACGAGAAGAAGGTGGAATAGCTCTGGGAGGGAGGTATTTAAAGAGAAGAGTGGGTACAAGAGGGCTATGGGTAGTGGGGAAAGTAAATTAGATAGCTTAGTTTGTCAATAAGAAGAAAATTCATCAGGATTTATATTACAAGGGGTAGATGATCGTGAAAGAATTGAGTTTAAGATTTTCCAATGAGATTTGTCTTGGTTATTATAAATTCATACAATCAAAGCACTGAGCAAAAATTGTCTTGGTTATTATAAATTCATACAATCAAAGCACTAAGCAACAAGAAACCGATACGGGACGGACCGATTTACGACCGACGTCCGCGAATCAAGCGACCATATACAAATGGGTCGAAAAAAGTCTCAAGTTTCTAATCATGTCGCTTCCAACACTGATGTTAGATATGTTTCAATGGATATGAACAACAAGTTCTTTGCTCAAACAATGATTGTCACACGTGGGTAAGTATTTCGACTTCAGAATCCCGGGCATTTTGCCTTGCAGACAACGAATTCTACTGTGGTTACTGTTCTGCTAAGATGATAAATACGATGAAGAGTGAAATAGTCTCAAGACAAATATATTGAAACTATATGGCAATGCAGCGATGTCCATACATGCCTCTTCGTCTTGTAATAAGTTTCAACCTCGAGGCCTAATTCTTCCACATTCGATTAAAAAAAAGATTTATTTTAACGTGGCAAACGCGTGCCAGCGCACGCTTACATGACCACAACAAAACAAGACTGTGAATCAGGTGTCGAGAATGTGTGAACGGAGGAGTTGTTTGAATGTGATAAAGGAGGGGGCGCGGCGGACGTCGAGAGGGAGTTGATTCCAGGCGAGTGAGGCGGCGACGAGGAAGGATCGGAGACCGTAGTTGTTGGAGTAATTAGGAACGTGGAGTAAGAGGGTATGACAGGAACGAAGCGATAGCGAGGTGGGGCGAGTATCGTCTAAGAAAGGAAGGTTGATGAACGATGGGGAGCCGACAGCGATGAGACGAAAGGTAACGAGAAGAAGGCGGAGTTTGATGCGGATATGGATGGTGGGCCAGGAGAGTTGGGCAAATTATGTGGATATGTGGTCGAAGCGACGGAGACGAAAGAGGAACCGAACGGCGGTGTTGATTATTCGTCGTAGGGGTAGGATGATGGATTTTGGAGAATTGGCGAAAATGCTAAGGCAGTAATCGATTTTAGGGAAAAGAAGCGATGAAAGAAGAGACATACAAGAACGGAAGTCGATAAGGGGGCGGATACGGCGGATGTCACGGAGAATTAAGTTAGATGAGCGGACCTTGTCACGGACGAAGGGTTTAAGGGAAAGGTTATCATCGAAATGGAAGCCTAAGAAAGTGAGATTGTGGACTATGGGGATGATCGATGAGGCAAAATATACAGTGGGAGGAGATATGTTTGGTTTACAGGGGAGGATCCACATTATTTTGGACTTTTCGGGGTTTAGAACGAGATGGAGATTGGAGAGACGTTTGTAGATAGAATAAAGACAGTCGGAGGCAGAAATGCCGATATCGTGTATGCGATGTGCGGCTGCATGAGCATATATTAGAATGTCATCGGCATATTGCAAGACCTTAAGGGAGTAAGGTTTGATAAACGGAGATAGATCGCCAAGCAGAAGAGAGAAAAGCAGGGGACCTATGACTGAACCTTGTGGGACCACGCAAAAAATAGGGATGGGAGGGGAGGATGATGAATTAGAACAGACGCGAAAGGAACGGTCGGATAGATATGAGGCGAACCATGCTACGGAGGAGGAAGAAAAGCCGTAATCATAACGAAGGCGAGAAAGGAGGACGGAGTGGTCGACAATGTCGAATGCGGAGGAGAGGTCGAGGGAGATGAGAACACTATATAGAGCCTTGTCTCGAGAAATGAGTAAGTCGTTGTACACTTTTATGCATGCGATTTATGTCGAGTGATTAGAGCGGAAAGCGGATTGGAAAGGAGGGTACAGATTGGATGAGGAGAGATAAGCGTTGATTTGTATTAAGATGAGGCGTTCTAAGAGCTTAGAAAGAGTAGGGAGTAGTGAAATGGGGCGATAGCTAGAAGGAAGGGAGGGGTCGAGCGATTGTTTCTTAAGGAGGGGACGAACGATTGCGGATTTCCAGTGTGAAGGGAAGATACGACTGCGGATGGACGAGTTAAACAAGGTTGTGAGAAATGGGGATATCGATGAGCATATAGATTTTAATATGTGAGTATGCAGGGGATCGGCAGGTGAGGTTTTGTTGGGCAAGGACATGAGGACAGATGATACTTCTGTAGGTGAGACAGGGAGAAGATGAAAGAGTTCCGGAAGGATGAGATTAGACTGGGCAGAGTGGGATAGGATGGAGACCGGGGTGTGAGAGAGCAACGTGGATACTTTAGTCTGGAGAAATGACGAATAATCATTGGCATTGATGTTGCACGGCGAAGAGGAGCGAGCAAGGATTGAGTTAAAAGTATGCCAGAGAGTCTTAGAGTTGAATGAAGTGATGATTTTATGCTGCCAGAAGGAGTTGCATTTGGTACGTAGTAGGTTGAGATGAGACTGGCGAAGAGCAAGATAGGAATCACGGAAAGACGGAGTGATCGAGCGGAAATCACGTCTGAGAGAGCGGTGATAGACTCGAAAAGCATGGTGGAGTCGACGCTTTGATAGTAGGCACTGGATGTCAAACCATGGGGCACGGTGCAAGCGACGGTGTGGGTGAGACTTGAAGGGCAAGAGAATATCGAGAGTGGATGTGAGTTCAGAGTCGAAAAGAAAGGCGAGATCATGAGGAGATGAATATGTTATTGTGGGTAATGATAGAGATGATTTGAATAAGGCAGAGCGGAGAAGGGAGAGGTCGAGATTTCTCCAAGGGCGACGTAGGATTGTAGGTGTGTGAGGAGGGGTGTGGTTGTGAGTGAGATCAAGGGTGATAAGAATGTGATCGGATAGACCAGGATCAGAGATGGACAGTGAGGTGTAGGCAGCAAAATGATCGGGGACAGCAATGATGTCGAGTGCCCCACCAAGTATATGTGTGGGGGCATTGGTGATTAGTTTGTAATTGTAGTTGGATATAATGTTGATGAACTGGATGGAACCCGTGGAAGAGGGGCGGTCTAGGCGGATATTGAAGTCGCCTAGAACGAGTGAAGGGATTGAGGACAAAGAACAATGAGAAAGGAGGTCAGCGAGTTCGGTAAAAAATAAGGCAGTAGGAGCTGATGAACCAGGACGGTATACAATGGCGAGATCTAGATTGATCGGGTTAGAATAACGACAAGTGAGCAATTCAAAAGAGCAAGGACTGAAAGGGGGATTGATTTTGCGAAGAGACGCGGGGTGACGCGAGAATGCGACGATGCCGCTATGATTAGAGAATTTAGAAGGAGATGAGCTGAGGGGGCAGGCGGATTCGACTAGGGAGCAACCGGTAGAGAGCAGACGGCGATTGGAAAGGTCGTCGGAATCTGAGTGCCAGGATTTGGTTAGGCAGAAGAGATCGATGGATTGCTTCGTTAATAGGTTGAGGATAAGATCGGATTTATTGAGAATAGATCTAGTGTTGAGGAGACCGAGGCGGAAACCGTGTGTTGTGGCGAAAGAGTCTAATGGAGAAGACACATAGGAGAGATAAAGCGCCATCGAATTTTTGGACGGGTGTGGACAACTTGAAAATTTCCGTCTATGTTTCGGATGGAGAGTGATGTTTCGCCGTTTTCCTCGCGACGGCGTTTTTCGATGCGGGCTGAAGAGATTTGAGCGATTTCAGAAGGGGCGCGATCGGGGAAAATTCGAGTGGTTGAAGATGACATGAGTTTGAATCGTTGAGAGAGGACAGAAGACGCGTGAGAGCGATGCTTGAAAACAATTTTTAGGAGAGGGGGCTGGGAAGGATTAGATTGAGAAGATTTGTTTAGACGGATGAATGCGACAGGAGAAATGTCCTTGAAAAAGGATGGTTTATCCTCAGTGACAATAGACGAGAGGATGGATCTGAATGCGGAAACATCGTGGTCTAGACGTGCTTGTGGAGATAAGGAGTTAGAAGGCGTGATATTAGTGACAATGACGCAACGATCGCGAGAAGCAAAGCGCTTCCGTAGAGGAGGACGACTGACGTGAGTAGGTGAGATTACGATAGAAGAGCTGGCAGTTGATTATTTGGAGGGATTTGGTTTGACGACGGGAGACATAGAGGATAATGATAATAAAGAGGGTGGCAAGCGATGTGAGGAAAGGTTATGAGTGGAAGGATAGTGGAGGTTGGTGGAGGTGATTTTGATTGATTTCGATTGCCTCTAAGAACGCCAAATCTCCCATCTATTCTACAGGTATTACTATACATATTTCAATTTTGCCCAATCAATCAGTTCAATCTTCTGATGTGACTGACATTGACCATTTGCAACCCAGTATTTCTTTGGTCGTATCAGATAAATCACCTTACATTTCTACCCCTCATTGCATTTCTACGTCACCATCAGATAATCCACGTGGTCTTGGGTCCCTTGTAAATTTAGCTCAGCTGATGCCAATTCCTATTTCGCACCGCAAAAAATTTACAGCCGACTTCTAACTCGCCATCTTCATCACAGAATACCGCTCCTAATAGTGTAAGAGTTCCTTCTAATTCTAACCCTTCTTTGCGCACACTCTCTGATAGGGCTCACTGTGTGCTTATTGCAAACCTCATCGAGTTATCTGCCGTTAACAATGACTTACGTATTCAGCATGATGTCAATGCAGTTAAATCAATCTTCTCATATGTTTTGCAAAACTGCTCTGCCACAGTTCGAAAGGGTTTGCGTGTAGTAAATTTATTTCGCCTTGGTAAAAGAGAATCAGATAGTCGACCTCGTTTACTCAAAGTTGTTCTTGCCTCCACCGTAATGAGTTCACTTATACTACGAAACAGTCATCTTCTAAGAGGTTTGAGTATTCGTCTTTTGAAAGATTTATCTCCAGAGACAGAAAACAGTTGATTACTGCCAAACGTGAGATGGCCGAGCGTCGGATGAATGGTCAAGAAAATCTTATAATCCGAAATTTTCAGGTTGTCCGACGCAGAGTCTCCACTCGATTTTTTATCAACAGCTCACGAGACATTTCGTTACAGGATATCGAACGTCTCTGTGTCGCACGCATTCCCAACTCAACTGTAGACTCTGTAACTCACTACTAACGGTCAATCATCCGGATATATATGCTCGTTGTTCGATTGTATGAATTCTCAAAAATCAAATGTCCACAAGTTTCCCTGTACATCTACCAAAGCTGGCCTTTACATACTCTATTCAAATGTTTGGAGTTTGTTTAACATGTTAGATGAAATCAAAGCAATAGTACATCATGAAAATCTCGACATGCTGTTTTTCACTGAAACTTGGTTAAATTGTAATATTCTAGATTCTGAAATCGGTATTCACGGTTATACGATAGTTCGCTGTGATCGAAAAATCTCTAGAGGTGGCGGTGTAGCTGCTTATATACGTGACAATCTTGTTTATAACGTAATAGAGTCGTGTTCTGACGATTATGGAAATGAGCTTTTGTGGATTGATGTGACGGAGGAACGAGGTAAGGTCTATCGCATTTGTATTGTTTATCGTAGTCGTCGATCAAAAACACCGCTCATCATCAAGTTGTTGAAACATCACTGTTCCGACGATGTGGATACCTTAATCTGCGGAGATCTTAACACTCCAAATATCGATTGGGTCTCTTATACCGCGATCCAGGGTGTGATGAAGAATCATCAGCCTTACTTGATGTATTCGATGAGCTCACACTCTATCAGCTTGTCCATTGTAATACTTGTATCCGTAATAAAAATCATTCCCTGCTAGATTTATGCCTATGTACCAATGATTCTGTCGTTGAGTCATTAAGTTTCAGTCCGCCTTTAGGCTCCAGCGATCACTGCCCTTTACGTATCATCCTACCTGGTCATATTTCGCGTCTGGTTAATATAAAAAAATGATTGGCGTTATGAATGCGGATTACGATACAATTGGTGTTCACGTGGCCTGGTCGTTCCTCCACACAACATTGATTAATCTACTTCACGCCTTTTCCCCTTGCGTAACACGTAAACCACAATCCTCCAAACCCAAATGGTTCGACAGTGAGTTGAAGCGAGCTGTCAGAGAACGTTATCATGCATTCCTACTATTTAAGCGTGGACTCGGAGCCTTCAGATTTTATACTACCATTCGCAACAGGGAGACTTCTCTTAAACGTCAGAAACATCAATTCATTGCTGCCATATGTTCCTTGTCTTATGTTGATCAAAAGAGACTTTTTTAACTACTTAGCAATCGTAAGAGAGTATCGTCGTCAATCAACTGCCTGGTTGATGGTGATCGAAAATCGGTTTCTCCTCTTTCCATTGCCAATATCCTTGCCAAGAACTTTTGTCTCACTCGCAATCGATTTTTCCTATGTGATTATAACATTACGATAGGCAATTCTTCTCTCCAGTACCAGGATTCTAACCTCTACTTTGACCCGCTCGATGTTCTTAATATTTTATCGAAGCTACCTGCTAAAAATAGTTCAGGTCCTGATGGTATTTCTAGTATACTATTACGCAAAGTTGCATCGAATATATATTTTCCGCTTTTTGATATTTACTACTGATCCTTGAGAACTGGCATAATCTAAGATATGTGAAAGAGATCATTAGTCATTCCAGTTTTCAAAAGGGAGATAAGGTAAATCCTCAAAATTATCGGCCAATAAGTTTGACGTTTATTGCTTGCAAGGTGATGGAGAAACTGATCATGAGGTATATATCTTCTCATTTGGACAAATTCAATATTTTGTCTAATAAACAGCATGGGTTTAGAAAACATCACTCCACTTCAACTAATCTAACATTAGCACGCGAAAGTTTGGCCGGTTTTGTTGAACAGGGGTTGCCGGTTGATGTCGTCTTTATTGATTTGTCCAAAGATTTTGATCGGGTCGTTTATCCAATTTTACTGTGAAAACTTGGAAATTACGGATTCTCAAAGCACGTTTGTCCCTGGATACGTGAATTCTTGAGTAGACGTTCCTTTGCTTGCGAGTTGGTGAGTCTCTTTCTGAATGGTTTTGCCTCGCTCAAAGTGTTCTACAAGGCTGTATCCTATGTCCCACTTTGTTTAATATCTACATCACCGAAATCGCTGAAATGTTACATGCCAGTGCCTATTATACGTCGATGGCATGAAACTGTGGTGCCCTTTATTCCGTGATTGTTCTAGCTCTCCCTTACTACAATCAGATTTGGATAAAGTTAGTAGTTGGTGTTCATCACACGGCTTAGTAATCAATGTTAGTAAATGTCGACATATGAGAATTGGTCAATCCCGATTACCTTCCCCTTCTTATCAATTCAGCTCAACAGTTATCGAATCAGTAAATCACTTTACTGATCTAGGTGTTGTTATCTCCTCCAATTTAAAATCTCGTCTTCATTCTTCTGCGATTATTGCAAAATGCCGTAGAATTTTAGGATTTCTTCATCGAAACGTTGGACGACTTGAGCCAAAGGCTTTACGCATTGTATATTCGAGTCTCTTAAAATCACATATGCTCTTTGCATCTCACGCGACACACCCTCAACTGAAATCAGAATTGAGTGAATTCGACAACATTTTGAGAAGAGCCACGCACTTGGTTCCGGCAACTCGCTCCATTCCTTATCCAGTTAGACTAGAGACGTTGGGTATAAGACCTATTGAATGTGATCTATTGATTGCGGATCTTACACTAGTGTCGATGTCGCTGCGCGTGCCTAACCATCCGTGTAAGCAGCTGTTCTGTCTTCGTGAATCCTCAATGTTACGTAGACAAAAGCTATGTTTGAAGCATCGTTCAAAGCATCAAACAAATTGTACGACAGTGATGGATAGTGTTTGTAAACGATGGAATGGATTATCACCTGGTGTGATCAACAGCTCTTCTGCTGTGCAATTCAAAGAACGCCTAAAGCTTAATCTCATGAACTCTTGATTTTTTCGTTTTTTTTCTGTTCTTTTATTCGATGTGATGCTTCCTTACGAGCTTCAGCTCCCTTGGAAGTCGACATATAATAATTTAGAGTCGGAAGATGAATCGAGTTGATTTCGCCAAAAGAGAGTACGTTTAGTACGCATAAGAATGAGATGTGAGCGGCGTCGAGAAAAGTAGGAATCACGTAGATTTGAATGGATGAGTTAGGAGAACGTTTAAGAAAGCTATTACGCACACGAAAAGAGTGACGGAGGCAAAATGAAAAAATCATCAAACTTGCTTGAATACTAGCAGAAAATTAACCTTCCTAATTTTACATAAGTGTTTTATCAAATAAATCCTAGCCCCTGCGACCCGTTCTTGAGTTCATCATGTATATTAGAATATATACTAACGTCTATAACAGTCACAATTGCAAAGATGAACTAATCCATTACACGCACCTTTCGTATGAGGCCAGATAACTCATATTTGTTACGGTGCTAGAATTCGGTATTAGGTTTACTGGCCGAGACACGATATTGTAATCATGCAATGTGAATCTTAGAACAGAATTGAAACAATACAGATTATTAAGCGGACTTTCGTTTTGATAGCAATTTAATTAATTCCGTATATCTAATACCGACATTTCGAGATAACAATAGTTTCTTTGTTAATTTAGCTCAAGTAATAAAATGAATGTATAATACAAATCTCATTAACCCGCCATTGCGGTGATATAGTTGTAAATCCAATTAAAAACAAAATTATAAATATAAGATCTGATATAATATATTAAAATATTAGTGGAAATCCTGTAGGATTCCAACTTATCAAGTAGCATATCATTGGAGTAAATTCAATCATGTTTTGGATTTTTCACCGAAAATAAGAGAATCAACTTTTTTGAATATTAATATAAGATATGATAAATATATTTGAATATAAATTGAAAAGATTTTATATATTTTATTGCTTAAAATTTTTTAATTATAAGGAACTAAAAAATTTTCTGCCTTTTTTGTAGAAAAATATTTTTTTATATTTCATCAACTACTACTTTATATTTGTGGTACAAAAATATAAAAAATCACATGTTCGAGAGTATTTTAAAATAATGAAAAAATGATTAATTTTTCAATATCCTGACGTAAATAAATTAAGATAAAAAATGAGAAGAAAGAAAAGAATGATTTTTAGGTGAATTTTTAAAAATGATTTATATTAGGTAAGAAAGAAAAACAAATTACATAAAAATCCACCTAGGTTTATATGTTGTGCTTTTAAATGTACATTAAAACCCCTCTGTTTATATGAATAGAATACTTAAAATAATTAAAACAGAATTTAAAAAATATTGTAAGGTAATTGAAAGTCATACTGGTATAAAACACTATTTCAGTATTAATTCTACAAAAGAATTTTTAGAACAAAAGAAATAAATTATTAAAATATAAATACTTACGATTTTGATACGCTTTATACGTATTTAGATATTATAGTTATAATAACTATAACGCCTATGTAGCAAAAATTAAACCATCAAATAAATATAAATATATGGATAAAATTGAATTGATAAAATCCTTAAATATTTTGATAAATCAAAATTATTTAAAAGTAGGGACATCTATATTTCGACAAGTAAAAGTTGTTCCAATGGGTGGTAATAGTAGCCCAATTATAGCTGACTTGTTTTTAAGCTTTATAGAATATGAATTTGTTCATAACTGTGTAAAAACTAAATCTAAACAATATAAATATATGAAATATATGTTTCGATACATTGATGATATATGTGTATTTAATTATAATAATTTTTATTCAATTAGTGAGCACATTTATCCAGAAAGCCTTATTCTTAACAAAACCAATATTAATGATAAAGAAGGTGTATATCTAGATATGAACATTAAATTAACATCAATTAAAACTACTTTTAGTTTATATTGTAACGATGACATATTTAAGAATTGCCATAATATATATAATATTAGACATAGTTGCGTGCAAGTCTTTGATTAGATAGTTGTATCGATCACTCATTATAGACTTGCGAAATACAGTTTGAATCGTTTTTATTGGAGCTTTCGACCAAAACGGTCCTTGTCAACAGATAAAAAATCAAACAGAATTAAAATGACAGTACATAGATATAAGTTTTATACTAGGAATACTACGGAAGAAGTCCATTCGTTTACGTGATACCGTCCACAATTTCATGCGATACTGGTAATCGTAGTGACCGGTTAAACTTATTTCCGGCCATCGGATTCGCTTCGGAATTTATTAAGATTGATTCTTTTATAAGACGACGTTGCAAGTTGTTTTCAACACAGATAATCTTAGCTTTTCCAAAGTCAATCCCATGATCGGTCGATAGGACGTGGTTGACAATAGCAGACGAGGAGTCACCCCGTTTTAGCACATATCGATGCTGATAAATGCGCTTAGAGAATGTTTGTCTGGTTTGTCCTACATAACCCGCGTCACAATCTTGGCAAGGAATGCGGTATACGCCACTTACAGGGGACAATTTTGGTTTATTTTTGAACATCCCAGATAAAGTGCAACATCTTTTGTGGTAAATTCGAATATTCGTCAATCCTGAGCGCTTTAGATCGTTTTGTAGTGATCTGCTGCACGAGTTGTTGATAAAGGAAGTGCCAATATACGAGGTCAGACTTGGGACTGTGTTTGTTCTAACCTCATCAGGGTTAGATAAGTTCATGCGACGACGTAGGAGTTTTTTTGACTGTTTTTCAGCCATAATGATTGCCCATTTTGGGTATCCTCTTTGTGTTAGTTTTTTCTTTATGGTCATTTGTTCGTAAAAAGCGGTTCGTTTAGATGAGCAAATAAGAGCCGGTCGTGTCAACAAAGAAATCGCAGTAGATATTTTGTAGCGATCTGACATATGTGTGTGCCAAGGTGGCGGGCACCAAGAAATACCTGGTTTTCTGAACACTGATGTAATGACGCTGCTATCGTATCGCTTGACCAAGACGTCCAAGAAGGAAATAGAGCTGGTACTGCTCTCGAAACATACATCCCATTGGATTGCAGAGTTTTTTCCATTGAGCGAGCTTTCTAATTCATTCAGTGAGGGTTTCTCACTCAGCACCATAAAGACATCGTCGACATATTTCCACCAGTATTTTAGGGACGGTATGAAAGAGTAAACATCCGCCTCCCAGGAACTAATATAGATGTTTGCGAGTGTCGGTCCTAACGGAGATTCCATGGCTACACCATCGATCTGATCATAAATATTTCAAATGAACAAGAATGAATTTTTGGAGGTGCACCATTGTATGATACTCGACCATTGGGATATTGTGAGTTTCGGTGTTGTGCAATGCTCAGTGAGGAGTTTACTTGCCATTTGAATGGAAGGCTCCAGCGGAACGTTCGTGAATAGGGACTTCACATCGGCAGTTGCAAAGAAGTACGAAGATCTGTACACCTGGCTTAAGGAACAGGCAAAGTGAGGTCCATCCTTTATGAAAGACGATGTCCGTGGCATGTTAGAAACGATAAGACTGTTGATCATTTTGGCGAGATTATGACAGAATGAACCGTAGCTAGCGATAATAGGCCTCATTTATATTATTAATATATTATATATCTCTTAAAAAATCGCTTGAAAATGTGGTCCAGAAGTCAAAGCTGGCTACGATTATTTGACAATAAGAAAACGGATAAAATTAAATCGATAGAATATTTTAGATTTAAATATTTAATTAAGTCAAAATACAATAAAATTCATATGAAAAACAATAGAAGAAATTATTATATTTATATTATATTATTATATTATATCACATATAATATATCCCAGATGTAATATGGAGGCAATTATTTGAGGCCAAATCAAGCCTCTATTGTGAATTAAGAAACATTGCCTGATTTTCTACAAAATAGCGGTTCTTCATGATGACTCTCAATATCTGTTCCAAATAATCGAATATAATATATTACCTGATAATCGATTCATGAAATTATAAAAATTCTGTTTAAAATAAAGATTAATTTTTAAATTGATAGCACAATATATGTAGTTCCAGTTATAAGTGATCTGACTTGCTTGTATTTGCAAAAAATCAGATTTAATTATTTATAATTAATTTATAATGAGCTAATTGATTTATAAATATTTATTTATATTAACAAATAATTATAATACGCATTACCATAATATGCACATTTTGCCTTTTAGACAGAACAGACATACCTGAAGCCGTTATATCTGAAAATGGTATTTACTTTATATTCAATTATAGAATGTAGTTTATTATTGGCAAACGCCGTTGTTATCATAAACGAAGAGCGGATTCTCAGCAAATTGGATGATAATGCAGGTCAATTCTCAGCTGTACCACATCAGCATTCATTTTGTTCAAAGTTAGTTACATTTATACGCTCAATGCAAATGATAATCAGAGCTCCGCTTATAGTATTCAACTCGGTCGTAATTTGTTTACTCATGCTTTTTGGATAGATTAAAATTTGCACTTTCTGTGTTTTCTTATATAAGAATTTATTGAATAATTTTTAGGTTGGATTGATCCAGCAGATAAAAAGTTACTTGTATATTACTTGCTTGCAAGTAATGTCCTAGCATTTTCCCTAAAGCTCCACTGTATGAATGAACACAAATTGAAAAACTCTGATGTAGACGACAATCAATTTTAGATTTGAAAATAAAAATATTTTAGTTTAATCTAAAAAATTATTATTTATAATAGATTTTATAATTAAATCTTTATAATAAAAATCTCGATAATTATCTTAAATAATTACTGGCGTCTAAGAGTATGATTTATATATAACATATATATGACTTGCGCCATATATATGTTATAATTATATATATTTGATAAAGACGGTTTAAATGCTTACGGGCCCAGTTGCGGCCACCTAACTACTGTAAATATTTTTTAATTAATAATTTATTAAAGCTTAAATTGTTCATAATCATATATATGTCAAATGATTGTCAAGCAGAAATATAGAGGTCACGTTGGCTTTTGACAGAAGGCGCACTAAATAAATGAAGGCTTAAAAACAATCAGTCGATAATTAAACAAGTTGATGCTAAAATCAAGTAATTTAATCGCACTTCAGCGTATTATTTGGTCCTCTTCCAGCAACTTTCAATGAATATAAAAATTTTCTTTATAGACTTATTGAGAATATTTTTTATATTATGAAAAGCAGATAAAAAATCCATAACCTTTAATCTATTTATACTTTAGATCAAAATATAATTTAAATTATAACTTCTATTTTATATATGAAAAAGAATTTATACTAATAAAATCAATAATTATCTTAAATAACTGAATATAAAAATATTCTCAATAAACTGAGTTATTTAATTAAAAACAGATACAACCAAAGTTTTTTAAAAAACTTTATTGTGAACTCTTTTAAAAAGAGTTGGCAATTTGTATCAAATTGCTAAACATCGGTAAATGTATTAGTTATAATAAGATCTTGAATTAGACTCAATTAATAGTAAATGTATCATTTTGATTAGTTTTGTTTTTATTTAACTCTTGGTCGTCATTAATCATCATGTTTTGTAGGTGGAGGTCTATAATTTAGTAGAGGTTCATAGCTTAGTGGAGGTTCATGTTCTTTAATCTGGGATTAAAGTGATTCCTAATTTTTATATTTTACCAATTTTTCATGGATTTCATTTAAGTAATTTTGATTGCTTTTAATCTTATTCTTATGGTTATCTTTTTCAAAGTTGATTCCTCTAAATTTGGGTTTTCTGTAGCGTCACTGTTTTGTAATTTAGTAATTCCTAAATTATCACGAAGTATCCGAGACCCGACTCTAACATGTCTCTTAAATTCAACGCCTATTACATCATGTTTTATAATTGATATTATGGATTTTACTTATATATACTAAATGGTGTTGCTTGATAGACTGGACTTTGATTCACGACTTTCAGTCACCATGTCACTTCTAGACGACCAATGAGTACCCGGTAACACTCATCAGTAGAATGAAGTACTCACTGGCCGTTTCGGTTGCCTGTGTAACATTGTGAATAAAGGCGTTTCCGACACTTTGCTTAATTGTCTGAGGCTTACACTCATTACCAGATCTAATTGCTGTGAGGACCATCCTTAAACACTAGGCAGAGGTTGTTGCTGAATTGTCGCTGCACTCGTTGGATCCTAAATGGATACGGCAGGTATAATAGTAATGCACGAATGTGCTGAGTAGACAACGGTCCAGGATTTCTTACGAAATGCGGTATTTATACTAAATGGTGTTGCTTGATAGACTGGACTTTGATTCACGACTTTCAGTCACCATGTCACTTCTAGACGACCACTTCAGCATCGAAATGATGAGTACACGCCAACACTCATCAGTAGAATGAGGTACACACTGGTCGTTTCGGTTGCCTGTGTAACATTGTGAATAAAGGCGTTTCCGACACTTTTGCTTTATTGACTGAGGCTTACACTCATTACCAGATCTAATTGCTGTGCGGACCATCCTTAAACACTAGGCAGAGGTTGTTGCTGAATTGTCGCTGCACTCGTTGGATCCTTAATGGATACGGCATGTATAAAAGTAGTGTACAGATGTGCTGAGTAAACAACGGTCCAGGATTTCTTACGAAATACGGCATTTATACAAAATGGTGTAGTTTGTTAGACTGGACTTTGATTCACGACATTCAGTCATCATGTCACTTCTAGACGACCAATGAGTACCCGGCGACACTCATCAGTAGAATGAGGTACACACTGGTCGTTTCGGTTGCCTGTGTGACATTGTGAATAAAGGCGTTTTCGACACTTTGCTTAATTGTCTGAGGCTTACGCTCTTTACCAGATCGAATTGCTGTGCGGACCATCCTTAAACACTTCAAATCTTGGTAACGCTTAATGTTTTATAAACGATTGTAAAAAAATATTATTTGTAATTTTTTACAAATTAAAAATTTAGTAAAAAATTTATCACTCAGCTACATTGACTCTGTTATAAACTAAATATCGCTGAGTTTAACAAATTAAGTGATCTTATAAAGATGTTGAAATATTTCCAAATTATATTTCCAACAATATTTCCAAACTTCAGCTAATCTCATTTTGTTCAATATATCAATTGTTCACTCATAAATTATTACGAGTAGTTTGAGCGAGTGAATAGACTAAATTTATTGCAATTTTAAAATGCTGCTTCTTTTATGTTCAGATTTAGCACAGCAAGCGTTCAAATACTAGTATATCGCATTTATCGACACAATTTATTGCTATTTATGAAAAGAAACAAATACCTATTATTTGTACTTATAATTTATAATAATATAAAAATATTGTAATATTCGTACAATATAATACAAATATTATATTGTACCTATATTATTTATACCTA